>JASSUY010008762.1:0-50895 GCA_032466535.1 Forpus xanthops
AAGAAATTCTTTCCTGTAAGGGTGGTGAGGCACTGGAATGGGTTTCCCAGGGAAGTTGTGAATGCTCCATCGCTGGCAGTATTGAAGGCCGGGTTGGACATAGCCTTGGAT
This sequence comes from Forpus xanthops, assembly GCA_032466535.1. Taxonomy (NCBI): domain Eukaryota; kingdom Metazoa; phylum Chordata; class Aves; order Psittaciformes; family Psittacidae; genus Forpus; species Forpus xanthops. The sequence continues at coordinate 112 of JASSUY010008762.1, forward strand.
GGCATGGTTTAGTGGGAGGCGTCCCTGCTCAGAGCAGGGTGTTGGAACTAGATGATCTTAAGGTTCTTTCCAACTCTAACTATTCAATGATTCTGTGAACCCAAGCTATTTAATTAGTCTTGTCTTGTGAGCAGGGGAACTTGAAGGAAGTACATAGTTATTTCTTACCTATGATTTCTCGTAATCCCTCTCCAGAGGAGCCGTGAAAGAGTATGATGACTGTAAATCAGTTTCTTAGCTTTCTTGTCCTGATCATAGAATCATAGAATAGTTAGGGTTGGAAAGGACCATCTAGTTCCAACCCCCCTGCCATGGGCAGGAGCACCTCCCACTAAACCATGCCACTCAAGGCTCTGTCCAACCCAGCCTATTCTTATGCATAGATTCCCTTCTGCAATTCCATGTCTATATGACATGAAAGTCTTGAATTGTGAGCTTGATTTAGGAACATATTTCTCTAAGATTCTTGTCAGTTTAGGTCTTAAGAGGCTGAACTTCTATTAACTTGATTAAGTGTGGGTTTCACTTAAGATCTGAATATGTGAAGTGATTTTACTGTATATCTGATCTACAATTTGGAGCTTACTCCAGAGCTTTATGGCCTGCTCCCTTTTCTATTTCATTTTTTTTGTGACCTTCTTTTGCAGTGGGAGGCATTTACACTGTGATCCAGACAAAAGCCAAAACTACAGCAGATGAATGGGGCGAAAACTATTTTCTGGTTGGTCCCTATTTTGAGCAGAATGTGAAGACACAGGTGGAAGCATGTGAGCCTCCAAACCCTGCAGTTAAGAAGGCAATGGACACCATGAAAAGCCAAGGGTGTCAGGTAAATTAGATGTGCTACTGCTTCCCAGGGCAACAAAGCTGACTCTGAGGAGATTACGGTTTTGGTTAATGCTCTTGCCATTCCACTTGACGCAGCAATCCTGGTCAATGTCACAATGGGGAAGCCTCAGTATCCACTGTTAGAATGGGAGGGTCAATTCATTAAAGGTTATTTTTGAGGAAGAACCAGTTTATCCAATTACAGGTTTTAACTCCAATTATAGGTTTTAACAGTTATTTATCTGCAAGTCTACTTAACTGGATTAATGACTTATTTATCTAGTCTCTAAATACAGTGATATTTTAGTAGATAATATGACCTTACTTTGACTGGACCCTTACATTTGGTGTTCTTGTGCTGGAGGGAGAAGAGCATTCCACTAGTTCATATTTTTCTTACGTAGCATTGATTTGAAAGCCAGAAATGGACAAACCACTGGGTGACTTAAGAAAAACAGCCAACTGACAAAGAATATTCTTCCTCAGATCAATGCAACTAGCTGTCTCTTTCCCAGGAAGAAAGGTTAAACCACAGCACAAGGAGTGAATTTGTGTGTTTCTTACACAATTTTTAACTACTGTTTTCTCTGTGAACTCAAACCTCATAGCCCTTATGTGACTCAGTTTCTTCAACAATAAACTAGGAATAAACTTCATATAATGCTGATCTGCTGAAGGAATAGAATCTGCTGTGTTGATGGGCAAGCTACTAAGCTGCAAGCAGCTCCAGCCTTGAGGACAATTGAATGCCTGCAAAAAAGTGGAAGATAACACGTGCTAGATCTGACCTCTTTTCTTGAAAGTCCTCATCAGAGATAAAGAATCCGCCTCAACTTTGATTCAGCATTGAGTCTCACAGATGTGCTAGTTTGCAGAAGGAAGAATTGTCTGTTTATAATGTGTGTCAAACAGATGTCAAAAGTATTAAGAGGCAAGTGTAAGGAAGTGTCCTTACAAGGTTCTGTTGCTGAAGGGCATGGTATATTTTAATGTAGAAATTCATAAGGTTCTTGGACTGCCACCAGCCATGGCACTAGCAATGTGATAAGTCCCTTTGAAAGAACGGTTCTGTTGCTATTAAGATCTAATGCCCCACTGCATATCATATAGAAGTGTATTGCTGGATGTATATATGCAGCAGCTTGGGAGAGTGTTTGTCAGGGACATTAACACTGTGGGATGCGTGCATTGTTCAGGCAGAGATTCAAACTAAAAGGTCTAATCCAACTGCCATTTCTTATTTCCAATCTAATTTTCATAAATGATTAATTAAGTTCTCCATGTTGCCTCTGCTGCTCAAAAAGAAATGTTGCTGCGAGCTGTCAAACATTCTTTTGTTTAGAAAACAACTAAAGTCTGTGTGGCAGATTAATTGAAATGCTATATATACACTTCATGCTGTTTCAGCAATATGTTCAATTTAATCAGCCAACTCTGCCTGCCTAACATGCATTGTGTTGCTGGAGTATTCATATGTAGCAGCAAATCTGTCCCAGGTACATCAAGTATAGCTTTGATCTCTAATAATGATGCTCTATTTTCCAGGAGTTGCACTTATCCTTTTAACATTTTGCTTATGCATCACAATATATCCCTTTAAATCAGGGGACCTAGGAACACTTCCAAACTTCTCAGGCCACATGTGTTACTTGCCACAACCTAACTCCGTATTTGCTGAAGTCTGGTTTCACATAAACTTCCTGCTTTTTAACATCATTTTCCTAAATAAGGAACCTAGGTAGCCTGAAATAAGTACATAAGGACATGATCCTCCTTCACACACCTGTTTTTGTTACACCTGTATTTTTTGTGCAAACAGGTCTAAGAACTTTCATCTCACTGTTTTAAGACTCGATCTCAATTCAGCCCATTGTAGCTGTAGGGCTGGGTTCAACCCCTGGCGTCTCAGGGGTTGATGAATTGGAAGAGATTGAAAACTGAATAAAAGGTTCATCCACATGGAGTGTAAGCTGCACTAGCCTCCCTGCAGTGCCTTGTTCTTCCTCGTTTATACGCCTCTGCTACTATAGCCTTTTTGATGGCAGAATTAAAGTGAAATTTGAATGTGCAGAGCAGTGCAATCTGTAATGTGGGCCTAGCTGTGTTTGTTGCTTTATGACAGTTCAGCTTTCTTTCCTGGTTGGGCTGTTAGTTTATATCAGTGAAGTTCTAAATTCTCTCAGAGATGTTTAACTATATACATGCAGGTAAAGCAGGAAAGCTGTATTTTTGGGTTGATGTGGTTTTAGATATTATTATACCTTTTGATTGAGCCTTTCTTCCACTCTGCCACATGGCATCAATTGTGCTGCTTGGGTGGAATGAGGAAATGTCATGGTACATACAGGTCCCAAGCACCTATCCTACAGAATCTATTGTTGATAATCTAGCATAAATGGCAAAAGACTGGTGACAAATCTTAGTGAAAGAAAATAAGAATTTTGAAATAAGAGCAAAAATAGATACTCCAATAGAACATAAGAACTCCTTATTCAACCTAGTCTTCATAAGCAATATTTAATAGAAGAAATGTTCATATTGTGATGAAAATCTAAAATCAAAGTCTTAAAACCAAATATTCTTAAAGAGTATAATTTCCTTTCACCCTTGCCTTTGGTCCAGTATTACTCCATGCATTTTGCAAGGAAAACCACAGACTTTAGGTATGTAGAACTGTGATTCACATACTCCTTATGTAAAATCTTGAGATTTAATGGATGAAAATGGTTATGCTAACTGGCCTTTACATTCACTGTAACATTGTCTGGTTATATCCTTGCCTGTTACCTATAGGTCTTTTTCGGAAGATGGCTGATAGAGGGCAGCCCATATGTCTTACTGTTTGATATAGGATCAGCCGCTTGGAATTTGGACAAGTGGAAAGGGGAATTTTGGGATGTCAGCAACATAGGGATCCCTTTTCATGACCGAGAAGCCAATGATGCCGTGATTTTTGGATCGTTAACAGCCTGGTTTTTAAAAGAGGTACAGTTTTTAAATCTAGAGATTTTCAAATTCCAATCTTGTCAGCAGGGCAAAACCAAAGCTTTGGTATGCGCTTCCTACTCTCCAGTTTGAAAACTCTGGTCTTAAGGAAGTTGATACTTGGTGTAGATCAAAATTGTATTTAAAACTTTAATCTTAAGTGGTCATTTGACTATATTTTTTTTCTGGGAGAAGGAGGTGGGGTGGGGATGGAAAGCTCCCCTATGCGAAATCTGCTGTGCCTTTACTGTCACTTCCCCCTCTGTTTCTTCTCAACTCCCTTATTTGTCGTCAGATGCTCTTACAAGTAGGATCTCAAACTCTCTTTTTCTCACCTATAGTAGTTAAGTTGTCACACTCACAGACAGTCCTTGAAGCTAGTTAAACCATATTTCAGCAATTAGAGACTACCTTGCACAGGGAATATAAATAGAAAGCATTTATGATAGCACTGTGACTTCACATGTGATTGTATCACAGCCTACCTAAAAAGAGGAAACTGTTAATTTGCAGAATAATGTGTCTGTCATATTTTCTAATCAAACAAGGATTTCAACAGCAGAACAGCAAGTTAAAGAAAGAAGAGTGACTCTACTCCCCAGCACTCTAGGAAGGACACTGTTCCGAGGCAGTAGTGGGGCATATGTGCTTCTTGTCCTAAGGATTAGAGCTTGATAGGAATCAAGGCACATGACCGCTTACAACACTGTACTGCTTTGTCATGTGAAAGAAAGCAAGTACACAGAGCAAGGCATGAAAAAAAGAGGTTTCTGCAGCTGGGATGATGGGCAGGATATAATGTGTGTTTAATGTTTTTTCTTTCAATTGTTTTCAGCTTTCCTGTCAGTTTGATGACAAGCCCAATATAATTGCCCACTTCCACGAGTGGCAAGCAGGAGTGGGTTTAATACTGTCTCGATCTTGGAAACTTTGTGTGGCCACAATCTTTACTACCCATGCAACTCTGCTTGGGAGATATCTTTGTGCAGCCAGTATAGATTTTTACAACAATCTTGACCAGGTAAGAGACATTTTTATCATTCCTTCTCCCCACCCCACTCTCCCCTCAGCCTACTTATTAAATCTTGTAAGTCATAAGTCCTTCTGCTTTCAAGCTTTTCAGGTTATGCTTACTTTGTAACTAGCAAATGTAAGAAGTATTTTCTGAGTTCAAAAGACCCATATCTGTTTCTTGGAATTTCTGAAGACTGTCTAGTGGTTTTAGTTTTCAATATTCTATTTCCATCAAAGCATAACACAAATCAACTTTTCAAGGGCCCAGATGTCTTTAGCATTGCCTTCAGCAGAAATACGTTACATGATCTACGAATTCTAGTATGGTTACAGACAAACTGAATTCAAGATTATTTTGCATTCCAGCACCTATTGAGGGCAGAGGTGGCTAAAAGGCTTAAACAACTGCCTTATTCACTGACCTTTCATTTCCTTGGCTAAAATCAGTAAAGAAAATTACTCAGTTGGCAATTTTCAGTTGGATGTTTGAATCTTGACATACTGTGGAACAGTGCCTTCCAAAGGCAAGGTACAAGTAGTAGCATGCTGCTGGCCTTATTCAGAAGAACAGATTGTCATTCCCTTGTACTCCAAGGAAACACCTTTTCTCTCTTATTTTTTAATTCCCTTTTCTACCAAAGGCAACTACTGAATCTACTGAATGCTCTAAAAGACACTCTCCACTCATTTATTGCTATGCATAAAGGTTGCAGCATGGTAGAGTGTAGGTAGAATTATTTCTGCCTAAAATGAGGTAACTAACATGGGTGGCTGCTCCTACTAGGTTTGTACTGTCAGTGGAGTTACGCTGGTCTCTTCACAGTTAGCATAAGGCAAACATCCTTGGATTACTATGTGAAAGATCTTTCTCCATCTATCACCTATTAAAACCAGTTTCCTAAATTATACATTTGTTAGATGCATTAATGACGTAGCGTGAATAACGTGGTCATACTGTCTAGGGGTCTAGACATTCCTACTCCCTCATATTCCCCTTTTGCGTAGATGTGCAAAATCTAGCTTTAAAGTCACATTAGATTATTTTTCTCTGGAGAGAGCTAGATTAAAAGAACTAAAACCATGTGGTTTCAGGTTTAATACTTAAAAAAATGAAGACTTTTCAGCAGTAAAGCAGCAGTAACTTTGCTCATTGACCCTTAATTCATTCTTAAAGTAGTTTGTTAGTAAGGAAGCCATAGAAAAAAAAGTAACAATTAAAAAAAAAAGAAAAGGGCATTTAAAAGGAGAAATTAGAGTTAAAAAAAAAAAAGAGAATGCCAATTGTTTTATAGCCTGATGCTAAAAAGAATGTCGGAGCCTTGCCTTGCTTTTGTAAAGGAAATCCTAAAGAAAATATTTATTTACTTTTTATTTTTGTTTGGCCAAACAGTCTGCTTTTCTCAAAAGCAACTTCTTTTTCCCTTCATGATAACCTTGAGTGCCTCACCCTCTGTGTATGCAAAAGAAAATGTAATTACCTTACATCTGAGCAGACTTATCTATTTTATTATACTTCTAATATAATCACAGTATTCATATCACTTTTACTGTTGACACAGCATGGCTAGTTTCAAGTGATAAGGTACTGTCCATCCTTCTGCAAGCTTCACAAATCCCATTGGCAACTATTAACTACATCATAAATATGGAAATTTCTAGTCAGATTTTTCTATATTCTAAGAATATAAGGAATGAAATATATATAAGTTTAAAGTACTACTATAAACTGCTGTAAATAATATTTAAGGGAGGAAACTTGTTGATTTTTAGGCCATAAAACTTTATGCCCTCTATGGAGTTATTGGCATTTGAAGGTCCTAATAGATGAAATGATACCAACCTGTTATACTATGACATGCTTATAGGGTGCTAAAGCTCTTCCTGACAAAGTCAACTTCTAGTAAGAAGTCAGATATCTTAGTGAGAACTCCTTTGTCTGGAAAAAGGTCAGCCTGGCCCAAAAGTCAGCTGAGAAACAAGAGAGGTTGATCTAGAGAGCAGTAATCAAATGGTACACATAGCTAAGTGTTCAGAAGCTATTCTTATTGCTGTCTTCTAGTGGTAAGCTAGTAAGGTCAAACACACAATTTTCTCAGTGAAGAAGATTCTCCAGGGCTTTCTAACATTAAATCTTTGGATGATACTGTATATCTTTAGAGTGTGTCATCCCCTCCCACCCCAAAGTATTAATAGTTTTTCCTATTTCATTGTTATTACATAATTATCTTCCTTTAAAGCAAAATAACGATTGACTTCAAGTTCTCACTTTTGATCAGTGTTTCATGGTTAGAACAGAATTTTCACCAGCTTTAAGCACAGCAGCTGACATAGGTGGGAAGGATGCAACTGTAGTACGTGCTATGTCAGATATCACATTAAAAATGATTGCAGCACAAGGGTATGTGCCAAGAGACAATCAGGCATGTTAAGCTCCTACAGAGAAAAGAAGAATCCTCATGTTCCATTTTCTAGTCCCAAATACAGTCCTCAAAAAGCTGGCTTAGAATGCTTTCTAGAGAGAATTGTACTCATCCCTCTGAGGCCAAGTGCTTTTCTTCAGTGTTGAAGGATTTACCAGTGGGATCCACAGGCAAAACCATGACGTGATTGATTGATGACTGATGAAAGATATTTACCTGGCATCTCCACAGACTTTCTCCTTCCACCGTGCCCTGGATGTGTGTGACCAATGTGTTGTTCCTCACCATAGTATTTCCTGTTAGCTCTGATTCTAACACACTCAGTTTGTCCTCAACTATCACTAGACCTGCCTGCTCTGCACACACAGAGGCATGCATCTGCATGTGCCCACACAGTGCAACACTCTTCCATGTCAGTGTTAAACTACCCCTGTACAGGACCAGAAGACACTAGATAGGTTGAAAGATCCTTTTTAAAAATATGAAGGATTACTGAAATGTTCTTTCTTTCTCTGGATTCCACAGTGGAAAATCCCACTTTAATTTACCTTCCTAGCAAAGCTCAATAGCTGCCAATTGGCACAAGTATGGAAAGTACAAATGTGTCCTTTGAAGTAATCCAGTGAGGTCAGTAGCTTTAGAGCAGAGAAGACTTTGGTCCAAGTCCCACCCTACTTGGAGTGAACATCAATATCAGGGGTCATGCAGAGAGCTGCGTAATGCAGTGTGGGGTGAAGTTTTCTCTAGCACTCCAGTGAACAAAGAACTGAAGTCACCAGCCCCTGTCAGGTGATAAAACTGGAAGGGCTCTGTGTGGTATTCTGATAGCCCTCACAAACCTGTATCTGTGAAAACCTGAGCTTCAGCCTTACTAGGCTTTTGGGGAAAAGTTAAGAATGACTTAGTGAAGGGTTGCCACACTGTGATACAAACTACCTAAATCATACACAGGCCTGAATTGTAGGCTACCAAACCCCTTTGTTTCATGAACTGAGGGCACATGCCAGCCTGTAAACTGTAAGAAAACACTTCCTGAGGGACTGAAAACCTAGTCAATCTAGTAGATTAGAGCTGTAAATTGCTGGAAGAGAGTCCACTATGGATGTAAGACTGTAATGTTATCTGACTCCTGACCTCTTCCTGAACGATTTGCTCTTTGCCTTAGTTAGAGGTAAGATCCTGATTCTTATAGAAAATTACTGTAAAAAATTGTACATTCTTATAGCCTTAATTCATTAATTAATTTAATAATTTATTAATTGGACTAGGAGAAATTTAGCTGCTTCTGCTCCAGTGGAAACCCTTACTGTGCAGCAGAACATGGTGAGTACTGTTGTCCCCTCCGCAGCATTTAACAAATAACAGATGGTCTGAGATAAGAGGTCACTGAGGCAATAAATAACCAGCAATTGAACAGCAATTCAGTGCACATTTTTGTTCCTAGATACACCTTTAATTCACTGATTTAAATCACTGGAGGAAGGAAGAGAGAGAGAGAGAAAAAAAGAAAGAACAAAACAGAAGGTGACTTACACAGTGTCTGGTAGAGTTTGATACTTTTGCTTGCTTTTAAGCATCTGAAGAACCACGGGTAAACAGCTGAGTCAGAGCCTGCTAACTCTATGTCCTGATTTAAGCCATAAATCACGCAGCCCACTCACTCACTCCACCCTCTTTATTTCCTCCCACTCCGGGGGTGGGGGGTGGGGGTGGGGAATGGGGAGAAGAATCAAAAGTATGTAACTCCCACGGGCTGAGATAAGAACACCCCAGTAACTAAGGTATAACACAAACCACTACTGCTGCCACCAATAATAATAATGATAAGGGAAATACAAGGGAAGAGGATACAACTGCTCACCACCCGACGACCAAGCCCAACCACGCAGTGCACCCCCACCCTTCTGGGTCTCTGCTCTCTGTTTTTTTCATCCTGCGCATGACATTCTGTGGTATGGAATACCTCTTTGATCAGTTTGGGTCAGGTGACCTGCCTCCACTTCCTCCCTGCTTCCCCTCCTCCCTGGCAGAGCATGAAGCTAAGTCCTTGGTCAAACCAAACCATTCTAAGCAGTAACTGAAAATATCGGTGTAATCAGCGCTGCTCCCAGGCCGAAAGTCAAAAGCACAGCACTGCACCAGCTACCAAGAAGAAGAAAAATGACTGTTACTGCTGAACCCATGACACTCTACCTACAAGTTATTGGCTTGAACTCTTCCAAAGTCAATGTTTTCTTATTTCAATAACAAGTAGGTTATGTTATAAGCTTATTTCCCAATAGAAGTTTAAGAAGTTTTGTATATAGTCCAACTGGCAGTTAATTTTTTCTCATCCTCCCCATGTCCAGTGTAGCTTCTACAGCGGTGTGAGTAAGGTTATGATTGTGGCCAAGGTAAACTGGACAAAAATAGCTAATCCAGAAGATAATAAGTTCTGTGGAAAAAGTTCTGAGCCTGTGGAGCCTTTTCCTCTTCAGGAGGAAGTGAATTCTCAGCTGAAAATAAAGAATATCGATCTTTCTTGCTTTCCTCACTGTTAAAGGGGCTGGTGGGGTTTTTTGTTTTTTGGTTTTTTTTTTTGGTTTGTTTTTTTTTTTTTTTTTGTTTTGGTTTGTTTTTTTTTTTGTGGGGTAGTATTCTTATTCTTATTATTTAGTTATTGGTTGAGGTTTTTTGTGTGGGTTGGTGAGACTTTTAGGTTTTTTGGGGGTTTTGCTTTGGTCATTGTTTTCTTTTTGTCGTTTTTTGGTTGGTTGGTTGTTTTTATTGTTTTTCATTAATAAATAAACCAGACCAACACCTTTCTTAAACTGACTGAGAGACACTGATGATTCAGGCTAGTTCATAGGTGAATAGACAGCTGTGTTAGAACAGCCTTTCTGGCAAATAGTTTAACTTGATATATCATTTGAGAGGTGACCATCTGTAATGGTTTTGTGGATTACTGGCTTGGCATAATGAAGAAGTTTGTAGGCTTCAGCCCCTGATGCTTCTTAGTAAAACATCACCTTGATTTATAATGAAAAAAATGACAACAAGAAACAAAAAAACCTTATGCTCATTCTTCATTTTGTTTTTCCTTATATTTGCTCTACCAATGTGTAACACTTTTACTTAGACCTAGCAACATTTTACATATAAGTTGTACAAGTCTAGCTGAATGTAGTTTGCAGAATGATGAATTCTATCCAAGAACTCTAAAAGACAAAGTAATAAAAATTCTAATGAAAATAGCCAAGAGCTTTTATGCCGACAATATAGGAACACAAGCTCTCATTCCACTTAGTGCAGCACTGTCACGGCTGTCACTGAGCTCACTGTTATGCAAAGCTGATCCGCTTTGTTAGTACAGCAGCTAATGGAAATCTGACTTAAGCCAGGAAGTATGAATTTCATTCTTTTTCGGCATGGCAGAGCTACCAGAACGAAAGTTCTATTTGAACAAGAAAACAGTAAGTGGGAGTTAAGGTTGACGTAAGCTAGATTTTAAAAAGAGTAATTCTTACATAATTCAGACAATAGCAGCCAGTAAGATTATGCCAGAAGTGAAGATATTTCCATAATATCTTTTGGTTGATAGGAATTTGAACTTCAGGCCTATCTCTGACTGCTTCTAATTCTACTGCAAAATCAGCTTGTGAACTTGAGCATGCCACTGATTTTAAAGACTAGAAGAGATTGTTCTTTACTCACAATCCTCAGTGAAACATTCACGCATCAAATCTGTACCTTTTATCTGAGATACAAACTACTTATTTTGAGTAAATAAATGGTTTTGTAAGATTCAAGTTGTCAAGAGAATATATATAATTTATGCAAAGGTGTCATAAAATTTTAATTGTCAGAACTATGTATTTTAATTTCAGTTTGAATTTGGTTTAATTTCCATTGGCTTTCATCATAGTTTTTTTTTTTTTCCTCTTTGAAAGCATAGTCTAGCATCGGTGTCTAGAGATTTTGTGCAGACCATGACAAATAATTTATCTGTCTTTCAGAAAAGTGTTTCCATAGCTAATACAGTCTTTCCTTCTTTTCCAGTCTCAAATCATTCTTCTTTGTGCTTTTGTAAATCCTTTGCAATTTGTCTTTATCATTTTGAAGTAGGAATGCCTGATTTGGATTTATTACTTCAGTGATGTTATCTGTTTCCAAGAGAGACATAATGCCAGCATTCCCTAAGAGTTTGATACTCTTTCTGTATTCAAAGGTCATCTTAGTTTATTAGAAGGTCATGCTGGAAGGTTCAGTGATTACCTGTTGTGCCACTAAATTTTAAGACATTAATAAACTATTATGCTCATCACATGGATGGATAAGAAGGACAGAAGTTATTTTTCCTCAGAATTGCATTGCAGCAAATGCAAATATTGCTCCAAAGATTTATGCTTGTGGAACACCTCCCTGGTTTGCTTTGAGATTAGAATGGCCTTATAAGGGAGGCATTTTCCCCTCTAATCCTTGCCATCCTGTAAATTCTAATAACTTGCTTGGTTTCTAACAGTCAGAGTAGGAGGAGATCCTCACTGGGAGCAGCTGTGGAACATTACAGGAAAGTAGATATTGAAGTCATTAATCTTTAAAAGTCACTGAGTAGTAGTTGCATGTGATGATCATAAGTGTCTTTTCCAGTTTAAATAATTCTATAAGCAGTTAATCTGACTTAGGTCTGTTTTTTCTCTTGATGCAGCTTGCATTTGCATGTTTGCTAGTGTTGCCATTTGCTTGTGTTCTGCTTCATTTTGGCCTATTTACTCAATACAGTGCCATGCCCCATGATGCCTCTAATTCTGGAGCTAATACTGTCACAGCCAGCTCAGCTGTCTTTGCACAGTACTGTGTGGACTAAATTTGTCTCCTGCAATGTCTCATCAATTAAGTTCCATTTAACCTGCCCTTCAACTTGCCCAAGGCTTATTTTCTAAAGTCACTCATCTAGCGGGCTCAGAAGTGCACTGTGAGGTTTCTTGTTCCACGCTGTAAGTGAGGTCAGAGGCCAAGATCTTACTTTACTGGAGGAAACTGCAGGAGAGGGAGAGCAAATGAAATATGAGAACTCTGTTTCCTTAGCTTATTATTGTTAATAGACGTGGAATCACGTACCTTTGAAAAAGAATGTCAGAAGTCATGTAAGCGTGTCAAAATACAATCTTTCCCATTTCTGTAAGGTGAAAAAATGAATAGCAATGAAGATATAAACATCAAGATGTGTATGTGTTAAATGTGTCAAATGCTTCCATGCATAGTATAAACTAGCAGGGAATAAGCCACAGTGCTTTGAATGATCCTTTTGTCAATCTTTCTCCCAGTAGTGTTGAAGAGGGCTTATCTGTGGTTAGTAAACCTGTCCCAAATTTAGGTTTTAATTACATTTTGTAAAGAATCGTTCTTTGTGAGAAAGGGAAAAGAGAATGAAAAGCCTTTAAAAGTTTGGCTATTTTAAAATAATTTTTTATTACAAAGTCAGAAGTATTTAAAAAGACTCACATAGTTCTGTGTGTGCAGTGGTACCTTGTCCCATTTATGCGTTTGCCAAAGAATTTGTATCTTTGGAACACAGAATGTTTTTTGGTTTTGCTATTCTTCAATAAGCAGCTTTCTACCTTGTTTGTAGCATGTAATTAAGAGTTCTGATCTGAATAAAATACATGTGATTTTCTTAGGAGCTGTTTTGCAGCATTCACCAGGGCATCTGAAATGCTCCAGGAAAATCATGAATTGATTTGCCACACACATATAAAGGAAGGTAGCTACATCATGCAGATTGTTTTAGGGAAGCTTTTATTAGAGTTAGCAATAACAAGTACTTTATACCTTCAGAACATAGGTACAGTGGATTTCAGGTCTAGATGTGAACATTCAACAATTGAAGAGGTCAGACTGTGATGCTCTGAAGAGTCGAAATAGCTCACCTTTATTTTTCCCCTCCCCTACCCTCCTGCCCTGTGCTTTTTCTACCATTCAATTTCTGTGACAAATGAGGTATGTTCTAGGGAAAAGATCTTTTTTTATGACATGGTTGTATGTCTCAAAATTCTCATGGGAAATGCAGAAAATGCAATATATAATTATACAACTGAAAGATTGTATCATAGTGCATAACATGTGGTAAAGCATGTTTCCTAGCTAAAGGTTCTTCCTAAAAATGTCTTTGTCAAGCTTAGAAACTCTTGTCATACAGGATCATCAATATCAAATGAAAGCATCTAGCTGTTTTGAACTTTTCATCTGAGATTTTTCAACACTTCTTTTGTCATCACATTAGGATGGCATTTTCAGTTTATATAATGGAAACCACTTGCCCACCAGCAGTGTAGCACCACTGCAAAATCAAGAGTGCTTGGTGGATAAAAGCACTCAAGATTCTTATCAAAACATTCCTAAAATACATATATACGTATACATATATCTATATATACACATCTACCTATGTAAAAATAAAAAGTTATTTGCTTAAATCTTGCACCCTGAAATGGCTCACATTTGCTCAAATTTCTTAAAATGTGTTCTATACCAACTTTGAGCATGTAAACAGTCATGACCTAAATAGCTTTATTTGTGGCTAAATTCTAAAGTACTAAAAGCAACATGCTTGGCAAAGGTCAGATAGTCCTAGCTATAGAAAGTGCTGTCTGCCCAGCCTATACAAGACACACAGCAATAGCCAATAATGGAATCATTACTCAAACATCAAGTGACTTTTGACACAACGAGCAGAGCTTTTATGGCAAAAAAAGAAAAGGAAGTCTAAGTAGGTAAGTATATATTCCTCATATTCCATAATGGTTAAATCTATTATGGTCAATGAAGTTACAGAGTGGTGATAATAACAGACCTCATTAAGCATCATTTTCACTTCCCATGTGACTCACACAGTCTATGTGGTTCCCATGCTGTTGACCTTAGGAGGTCAACATTTCTGTTCCCAGAAGTGACACATCATGTAAGACTATGAGGTTTGTAATTTAATTGTAATCATTGACACTCTATTAGCATTACTCTTTCTTAGACAATTACACTTTTATGTGTAATTGCACAATTGCTGTTTTTTAGACATTGCAGCAATTTTGCAGTGGACATCGTTAGTGAGCATTTGAACCTTTAATCATGTGCTCAGTAGGTACTGTGCATTTTCTTCCCATCAGGATAACATAAGCTCAGTAAAAAAAAAAAAAAAAAAGGATAACTGAAAGGTTTAAAGGTAATTCATAAATATTTTGATATTTGGGGTTGTCTTATCTAGTAGTTTAACTTATCTCTGCCTCTAGAAATTAATGGAGTTCAAATTGAAGTAAAAAGAGCAGTAAATAACAGTGGTAAAGCTGGAGGAACAACATCTCTGAATATCAGAAAATATCTCATTTCCTATTTTATTTGTTCCCTCAGGATTTGTTACTGAGTCTTTACATACTACTTCTCCACCACAACTCCATTTCTCTCTGGCCTACCCATGATCCCCACCATTTTACATAGTCTTCAGGTTCTCTCCTCATTCCCACTCCTTTTTTCCTTACTGTCCCCTCTATCTTCAGATACCAGTAATTTTCCCACTATCCCAAGTTTTCCAACAAACCCAGGGAAGATGCAGCATGACATACTGCCAGCCACCAGGTCAGATAGGACAGATACTTCTCATGAAATCACCCAGATCATTACTCTGGGTCTTCTTCCATTGCTAAACTGCCATTTTTCCATGGTCACACAGGAATTGTGACCTCTCTTGCTCTTTCTAGCTCTTTGAAATTGTGGTAACACGTCTGATGAACATATCACACAGGTGTCTTATTTTTGTTTGTTTTATCATTTAACAGTTTGACATTGACAAGGAAGCAGGAGAGAGACAGATTTATCATCGGTACTGTATGGAACGGGCATCTGTACATTGTGCCCATGTGTTCACCACAGTCTCACAGATAACAGCTGTAGAAGCAGAACATATGCTTAAAAGAAATCCTGGTAAGGTTTCAGTTATTTTCTTCTTATACTTCCTCCGAGCACCTACATTTCTTCAGCCTGAATGAAAATAATAGAGACAGGTATACAAACATGAAGAGCAAGGACATGTTAATAGATATGTCTGGCTACACTACTGAGAATAATCAGTTTTCAAAAGAAAAGTGCAGATACTATCACTGGAAACACATTCTAGTAGCATACATAATCCAGAAGAAATCAAGTTCAGCAGTATTTAGTAACTGCTTTCAGAACCATTTCAGGAGAGCATTAATTTAACTCCATGGATGCTAGGCTTTCTTTGCAAAGATGTCTCAGCTTCAGGAGATTTGCTTACAGCAAGGTTTCCAGTGATGATGTTATATTCAGGTCAACTGGTGAAAGCAGAAGTTGGCATCTTTGTAACGCATTTCACCAGTTTTTACAGTGTGAGATTTGTTGCTCTGCTAGCAATGAGTGATATAATCTTTTAAAAATGTAGCAAAAATTTTAATGTGCAAAACAATGTTAGATGAGTTTTGTTTTCCAGTGCTATATCTGCTTCACTTTCCTTAATATGATAGAGATCAGAAGGCAAAAACCAAACTGTAAATAATACAGTTCATTTCCTTGTCTCTCTCACAGCTAGGAGTAGCAGGGTAGTCATAGTCATTGTGATCCTAGGACTTAACAGTGAGAAGTTTCGTAAACAGATGTAGTATTTCCTACTAGACCAATCAGTACAGTTTGAAAAAAACAGTTGAGATGTGCCCAATGGTTTGTTTGACTTTTCCTTTTCTATTACTCTCACAAAATATGGAACTTACCAATAAAACTGATTGTGTTCCTTGTGTGGAGTTTAAATAAGGTCATGATCCCAGTTTGATGTGTCCCTGAAGTTCTTTTTAAATCAGCACAGTGTTTTATAAGCATAAGCCACAGTACTCCTTCCAAGGGTAAGTATCATGGATGAAAAACTGAGCAACAATTTTGATTCTGTTTTGCAGATGTATTCACAACTTAGTTGGTTTTTTTAAGTATAAAAATGCTCAAATGACTTTGGGGTTTATTTTATTTGCTTGTTTTTGATAGATTTCTTTTTAATGGAAATTGCAGTGCTAATCATAGTTTGTGACTGTTATTCTTTTTAACTTTGATGCTTCAAGCCACAATGGTGCTCATGCATCAGGATAAAAGAGCTGTCCATTGGAACCTTTGTCTCATTTCTGACTATCAATAAGATGATGAACTTAGAAGATTTTTTCCTGTATTTTTAAACATGACAGAAGTAATGTAAGTGTTCGGTCATCTAATCAGGGATATTTCTGAAGGTCTTGGTTTTTACCAAGTGCAGAGCACTTGATCTTTGGAAACCAGACTTCTGAAGCTATTTTTAATTGGCATGAGGCTTCACCCCGCAACAGCTACTCTTGAAAATCATAGTTTATATTATGGGATTTAAAGAGATTGAAATGAGTCTGAATCCAGTTTAATTTGGGTGAGAAAATCGGCAGACTACTCATAGGTAGAATGCCAGTTGAAGGTAAAGAAAATTCCATGCACAGAGATTCACAGGCTTGAGCTTTTTCTAAAATACGCTCTCAGATTTGAAGAAGCAAGTAAATATATATAATGTTTGAGTTAAAAAAATTGTTGACACATATCATGCTTCATACTGACAGAGCTAGAAAGAAATAGAATAGGAATTGTTACCTCAAATCCTAGGAGACAACTATAAGTAGAATATATGTTTCAATGGGAATAGATACTTTAATAGTTTCTTTAAATCATAGACCACAGATAAACTGTTCACAAGTCTATTCTCATACTATTTATTCTTTCTGAAGTTGTGAAACCAACATAGACATTGGCTGTTCAGAAAGCTCAGCAATCCATCTGTAGATCATTAAGCTTGTATTCTGCAAAGGAATGTCAATACTGGAAGAATGTGTACACTTCTCAATCCATTTTAAAAATAAACTTTAAAAAGGGGATGCAGAATTGGCACAATTAACTTCAATTTGCATTTGAATTTATTCAGATGTAAACTTTGTAACAAAGTTGTTAACTAAAAATAACTGAGGAAATGTGATATGTAGAGCAGTCTCTGTTACTTCTCATTAATATTAAACTTGGACACAAATTATTGATCTCAACAGTTGGAAAAGCCCCTTTAAAATTCAGTAGACATGATTGCATAAGGAGTTTTTGGTTTTTTTTTTGCCCCTGGACAAAGGCCAATTTGCCAGTCTAAACCTCGCAGAATGATTGCTTGCATGATGCTTTTATTATTTGATCAATAATTTATCAAAACATATTTGTCAAAAGCCTGAGTATCTAATATTAAACACGTTTTCTTTGACCTGTCATGCAAGATTCTGTCAGTGATCATAAGGTACACTCCTGTGATTTGAATACTGATATTATGGGTTTTCTAATATTTTCATTCAGGTATGAAACATAGTTCTCATTAGCAGTAGAGAAGACTTTGAATCAGATTTCCAAGACTCTTGGGTATCGGTTAAGGTCTAAATCTGGACTTTGTTCTGTATGTATTTAATTAAAATCATAGAAGCAAACTCTGAAAAAGTATGAGTCAACCCTGAATCTTAGTAACTTATCAACAGAAAACATCATACTGTGTTGTTATTACTTTAATCAATGCCAGGTTCTTCACTACCAATATAGAAGTCAAATTATCCTGATCTGATCTACTTGGGATAATTCTTAAACAAAATGTCATTAATTCATTAAACAACAAAAACCCCAAACTGAAATAGGAACAATGTCTCTTTCATCATTTCTTCCATAGGGTAATGACACATTGCCTCACAAGTATTCAAAATATTATTATATGTTGAGAAGAAATAGTGAACAGGGCTCTTTGGGCTCCCAAGTCCCACAGATATGTTCTGTATCCCAATGGCATAAATAAGAGATAGACTGAGCCCCAATCCTGATGAAAGTGTAAATGAAGCTACAGTTGAGTCAAAGAACATTGGAGTAGGTTATATGCAGGCTGCTGCTGATGGGTATGAGTATCCAAAACTCCCTGTTAAATGTGAAAGTGTAGATGGAAACTGGCCAGAAATACACAGTCATGGATTCTTACTTTATTGGAAAGAGCTTGAAATTGTTGCAGTCCCAAAGCTATGTCCTGCGAGAGCCAGTTCTGGACCAGAAGCAGGTCAGAGGAAGAAGACATGTTGTTGGTAAAGACAAAGGGATATGGAGGGTGTTTCTGTTTTCTTCACACACCCACTCATATGAAGCCACACAAGCCTCTGTTCAGAGCAGCTCCTAGGGCTAGGCAGCAGAAGATAAGGACACAAGTTTCCTTGCCACACCCACCAAAACTCTCCTTTCTTGTAACTGAAAACCAGATCCTAAGTATCTGAGAAGTAAAGATTTCCTGGTCAAGGCTAGACTTGTATGTTATTCTATGTACAGTTTTAGGAGAAATCCAACAGATTACTGAAGGGAGGTCTTTTTAAAAGGGTTTCTTACATTCTCCCTTTTCTGGGAAATCCTCAGAAGTCTTGACAGAACAGACCTCTCATGCCATGCAATAATCAAGTGCATAGTACAGCACTCTTTCTGCTAGCAAGAGCAGCGTTTGAGCCGTCAACACTGATATCAAGAATAAAGAGGTAAAGTGTATATTGCACAAAAAACATATGACTGAATGGAGACATTACTTAAGTCTTGATGGGACAAAAGCGCATGTGGGATAGCTCACTGTTCAGCATGATCTGTGCTAATTTGGAGTACGAGTCAGGGTGGTACTTGACCACCTCAATGCAGTAGATAGTGGAGTGCCACATGCAAAGATTTGTAGAGTAAGCTGGTGGAGACCATTGTGCTAGTGCTATTCTCAGTCCATGAGTAATAAAAGTATGTAACCGTTCACATACTGACAGTTGAAAGACATGTTGGTTCTTTCCTTAAAGATTTATTAGACTCTGAAGATGTCTACCTCTGCCTTTTCTCTGCTTTTCCAGATGTTGTCACCCCAAATGGCTTGAACATTAAGAAATTTTCAGCAATGCATGAGTTTCAGAATTTGCATTCCATGTACAAGGCTAGGATCCAAGAGTTCATTCGAGGTCATTTCTATGGGTATGCTTTTACTTTTCAAAAATCAGCACTGGTTGTCCAACACTATTTAAAGCACGAACCAAAGCAGGAAGACTAACAAGTACTTCAAAAATGTTACCAGCTTATTGAAGTATCAGTCTGGGATTTATCAGTTAGAAGCTAAAGGGATTTCAGACCCCAGTTCTAACTCTGCTTAACAGATTGCAGGATTAGGCAGAACATCTTGATATTTTTTTTGTTATTTACGCAAGATGCTGTTTATCAGATTAAGATAGTAATTTTAAAGAGCAGCAGAAAAGCCTCACTTTCAGTGTTTTCTTGGGCTAATAAATTCCTCCAGAATAGAAAACTTGTATTTTGCTTTACTGTATCTTGGGAAATACTTTGTGCTTTTCTGTCTGTTTGCTTGGTTTCAGCCATCTTGACTTCAGTCTTGAGAAGACCTTATTTTTCTTCATTGCTGGGAGATATGAGTTTTCCAATAAAGGAGCTGATATGTTTCTAGAAGCCTTATCAAGATTAAACTTTCTTCTGAGGGTAAGAAAGCTTCTGCAAATGTAGATTACATAGAGTGTACGTTCAAGCTTACCATGCAATGGAAGTTACCTGCAAGAACTTCCATGCCATACTCTACTTTGTAGAAAAATAATTATGGGATATTCAGAGTTTTCATACAGCTCTATCCCTGAGTCACCAGTATGTAACTATCTCAGGCTGCTTGAAAATAAGTGATTACATAGTTCAAGAAGTTGATCCATGGTTATCTCCCTTGTTTTTAGAGAAAAATACTGAAAATTATTCAAGAATTTACCCTGAAGATTTATATATTAGAAGGCAAATAAAAATAATCCTTTAATGACGCAATTTAAAAGATATCTTTTAAAGCAAATTGCTTAATTCGTTAGGACCTGGCCATGATCTTTTAAATCTTTGAATAGTATTATCGCATCGGATGGGAATCTCTCATTAAAATGCAAGGTGTGGCAGTGGCCTGATGAATAAGCATGGAGAAGCCACTCACTCCTCCGTGTTTGTTTCCTCAGGTGAAAAATGTGTGCAATGTTTCTAAATGCCTTTATGGAGTACTTTGATGAAGATAAATCCTGAGCCTTGTCATGATCCAAGGCCAGAGCACTTCCCACCTACAGATGAGGTCACTGGATGACAGATGTGTCCCAAAGACTGATACATTAAATTAAAAACAGCAGCAAGACAAACGAACAAAAGCCTGATCAGTTTTCAGTCATGTAGCAAGGAATAGTTGGCTGTGGTCCCAGACTGTCTTTTGTGTTCTGTCATTTAAATGATATGGAAAAATCTAGATAAAAATCTTGATACTCTATTGTTAGTGTTAAAAAAAATATAAGCTTTAAGTACACTTGTTCTACCTCCACTTTTATTAATACACCCTTAGAGCCTGTGGACTTTCTGAAATGCTTAATCCATTCACTCTGGATCCACTCACACAATTCACTCACACAACAGATCATCTCATAACTTAAGTGTTTCTTCCACAGCTTCGCTAAACAACTGACTTCTGTTGTTTCGCATTGCTATGCAACATCAGCTACCTGTTAATAGCATTTATATAACTGTAACTATGAATGCTGACAGTGTGGAAGGACTTATGTGTTAGGATGGGAAGATTTGTTTGAGCAATGGTTTGTGTGTAGCAGCAATCTCTTATCTCATGATTTATATAATGTTAATTACAAGCCAGGCTGATGGAAAGTCAAACGAAATT
The DNA here is from genome assembly GCA_032466535.1 of Forpus xanthops. Classification (NCBI taxonomy): domain Eukaryota; kingdom Metazoa; phylum Chordata; class Aves; order Psittaciformes; family Psittacidae; genus Forpus; species Forpus xanthops. Next base: position 21,130 of record JASSUY010008762.1, read on the forward strand.
CTGTGTGTCTGGCAGGCTTTTTGCCATGAGTTCAGGTAGATAGTGGTTGCTTTCTTCCCTCTTTCTGCCCATACATCTGCGGAACTATTGCTATAGAAAGTAATTCTGCTTGCTGCTGTAGGGAATCCCTTGCCCCGTGCATGGTCACATCTCACCTAGTAAACTAACTATTCAGTTCTTTAAGCCAACATATTTCATGCCAGGTGAGTATATGTGTGTATGTTTCTTACTTTTTGCAGTCTATGTTCATATCCTAAGCCATGGCCTCTAAACTGTTAGAAGTCAGAAAGATCTCTTTTGTCCAAATTGGAACTGGGTGACATCTATTTACCTGTACCTATCTTCAACTATATCTCTGACTTGATAAAGACTTTGTAGCTAAAGGGAAAGGTGTAAGATCAGACCCTTCCTGGACAACCAAACAGAGAGCATTGGCTTTTCCTGTGACTAATTCTTAAAGTTGGTTGTGATTCCTTTTAGTGAGATTTTTCTTCTTTCCTCTCCATCTTGTGTCCATGTAGGTTCATAAGACTGATGTTACAGTTGTTGTGTTCTTCATCATGCCAGCCAAGACAAACAATTTCAATGTGGAAACCCTGAAAGGACAAGCAGTCCGGAAGCAACTCTGGTAATTGCTGTTCTCACTGATGGCCTCAAACAGTGAATTGAGGAGACATGCAAAATTTTAATTAAGAGTAGTGCTCTTTCTTTTTGTTCTGCTGAAATTGGGGATTGTAGGTAACTAGAATGTATTTGTAGGGATGAAAGAGATGGGAATGGTAATTAGAACTGGATGATCTTAAGGTCCTTTGCAACCCTAATCTTTCTATGATTCTATTTTTCTATGATTTCTTTTTTTTGGCCAGGTTATTTTTAGTAAACTGCCCTTGCCATTCTTTGTAACAAGTTAGCAAATACTACTTGTTTTGCAGTGACAAAATCAAAGGTTCTGGAAAAATGCACTGGTCTTTATGTCTTCAGAACGTTTCTGGTACTCTCTTTGGACATGTCATTGAGCTCCCACAAAATAAGGACTGTCTGCTAATTTATCAGAGTAAGCTTCTTGGCCACCAGTGGGGAAAAGTAATTAATTACGTGTCTTCTTTTATTCAGAAATATGGAAATTGTACTGTCTAATCCAGCAGAATAACAGTTGATAACAACTCTGTATTTTCTGTATAATCTACAATGGGCACACCAAAGCAGTGAAGCTTTCAGCTATAAAGGGAAAATTACTACAGCCCTTCTCATTTTGACAGGTTTCATTTTACAACTTCACAAAAAAAAAAAAATAAAGCAGGAGCAGACTTAACCTCACTTTAACTGCTGTGTGATCCTAGTTGGGAAAAAAACGTGTTGTGAGGTACTTCTGAACTGAGGGACATAGCAAAACTGAAGGTTCAAATTCATAAAAAAAATAAGTGGTGGGTTGTCAAGGATGACTGCTGTAAAAGAGAAAGGGGTTGAAAAATGCTATTTCACTAAGCATATTTACAGATTAATTATTTAAGCAGGGAAATTGAAATATTCACCTTATTAGTTGGCTGTAGCTGAGGGACTAAAACCCACAAGACCAATCTTCTGCTTTTACACTTGTGTCTCATTGTTTAACCTCTTTCTGATGCCAGTTTCATATTTATATAATGATAGAGATCTAAATGACTTAAAGACCTGTAGATGAATGGCACTGTGTAAGAGAAGGATACTACTTTCCTTGTTGTCTCCTTTAACTGCCTCCATCAGATGATCTCTGGCTCAATTCCTGGATATCAGTAATCAAGTTGAAATCTTTGATTAATAGATACTAAACCTGCACAAAAGCAGAGGAAAAATAGTTTAACAAGGATCATTGGAATCTTTTAGCTTTTGCCATATCTGGAAAAGAAAGCAGATAGCAGAAATCTATTTAGTCTCTGGGTTATTCCTAAAACTTCTTGGGACTTACAGGGAACTTTTTACCTGGTTACCACTCTGGAAACAGGTGTCACAAATGCAGAGGGTGGAATTGATTGTCCAACTCTGACTTTAAAGTTATGTATCCAAGGTACTTTCACTGCCAGTGGAGAGTGATGGTTTAGTCTAAATGATGTCTCATCCTCTACCACTTCAGAAGGTATCTAAGATGAATGAAGGGAACCATCCTCTGAAATGTACTGTTGCTCTCAGCAAATGTGTGGAGGATCTGTGCAACTAGCTTAAATTGTAGATGGTTGAAGTGTGGGGTAACGTAGCCGGAGTTTTTAATAAGAACTGTAAGGAAATATTGGGAGTGCAATGGGAAAAAGCCATGCTCGTGGCACATGTTTTTGGTCTCTGCTTTGTCTTTGATATAAAGCATGCAATGTTATATGACAGATATTCATATAAAACATATTCAATAAATAATATATGGATATTAGGGAATATTAAACTAAATACACAAAGATTTTTCCCTGTTGCATCTCTTCTGTGTAATTATTTTTCTAGTACTCAGTAATGCAAACACAAACTAGTAACAGTAAAGGTAACATTTTGAAATAATGAAAAAAATCCTGCTTCCAGCTATTCTTACCACTGGCCCCTGTAAAAGCAAAAGACCCTCTGCATCATCATATACAGCATTATCATGATCACAATCTGGAGCTCCTGGATAAAACCATGTGATAGCAGTTTTGTATAATAATAATACATTATTTTAAGGATGGCACGGAAATTAAATACAAGATGAGGTTGGCACTTATAACAGAAGAGATACCGGCTGATCTGGGATATAAAATCCTTCATTTCTTCTACTTCTGAAAAAGCGGTCTGTCCTGACATAGTGCATAGCATGAGTCTATGAAAATATAGTCATGAAGGGAATAGCTTTCTTGGATTTGAATCAATTTTGTTTGACATTTAGCTGCTTTACAATTCATCCAAAATTAAGTCATCCACTGTTGTGTCTGTATGATTTGGGAGAGAACAACTGAAATGAGGTACGTGGATTCTCAGCTTGATAGAATTTAGGATTTCACTTGACAAGTTTTGTCTTAGCCCAAAGTATAATTCATAGAAATCAGAAAGGCAAGAAAAGTTCCATGAACTGGTGTACTACTCAAATGGAGAGTGCTTTTGCTATTTTAACTGCACTTCCACCTGTACTTTCAAGTTATTTCCACTAGGGTCAAGTTAATATAAATGACTCTGCATTTAGAACATTTGTTCACTGGAGTTCTTTCTTAGCTAAAATATAACATTTGTCTGGCACAGGTTTTATTATTAGCTTAAAACATGGCCTGAGCATTCCAGGAAGTATTTTGGTTTGCAAACTAATTTATGGCAAACTACCTTGTAGTCAAACACTTGGTTTCAAAATTCTTTGAATTAGGAAATAGGGCAGAATATGAAGGGAAAATTGCTTTGAAATGTATATTTATTTAACTGTTATATCTTACATCTTTCTACTGGGTCAAATTAAATTGGAGACCTCTCGGTCTTCATTAGTGTTCAATGTTAATGCTCGTTTTTCTATATATAGAGTTAGATCTATGCTATCTTTTTCATAGCTGAGATGAAAGTGTGGTCTGCTGTTCAGAGCAAAATATTAGAAGTACTTACTAATAAGATCTGCTCCTGGCTTTCTCAGTGCATTCATCTTTGGATTCAGATCAAATGCACAGTTGTGTTGAAACCCATCAGTGTGGCTGCTGGCTGGATAAAAGAGTTTTGAGAACCAAGACATCTGTCTTCTTCTGTATTCTTGGTTCCATCTGTACATGTAAAAGCACAATTTAATCTCCAACAGCAGGAAACTCCTTTCTTCTGTCTTTGTCATGGATTCTTCTGGTTTTTATATATATTTATTTATTTTCTCAGGGACACTGCACAATCTGTGAAAGAGAAGTTTGGAAAGAAACTCTACAATGCGCTGCTAAAGTGAGTGTATAGGTTACTTTGCTCTGCCCTGCGGAGTCACATATTCAGTTGGCTTACCTGTGGTGTTCCTGTGCTTCTAATCCTGGTGTAAGAAATTTGGACATCTATAGGAAGGGCATAGGAGGAGAATATGGGAACCTTTCTTCCATATACATGTTACTTGTTCAATAGGCATGTCACAGAGATAAAATTCAAAGGTACTAGCATCCCATTGTGAAAAGAGTCTCAACAGACATGGGGGATGTCTAAGTAACACAGTGAGCTTACTCACTGGACAAAATTGGCTAACTCAGCTTAAAAAAGCACCGGAGACAAAGTAATATATATTAGTGGCTTAGTCATATCTTTTCAAAAGACACTTGTAAATAATTTATTGGGTCATTGACCCAAACCACATATGAGATTACTGGAATTTCAGCAAAAATAAGCTGTGTCTGAAAAATAGAAAAAAAAGAATTCTTTAGCTTTTTTGGAAGCTAACTGGAAGGTCAGCAAGCGTATGGTAAAACAACATGTAGGGAAAATATAAGGGCCATGAAAACAAAGGAAGGATTAATGTTGACATCAGCAGACTTCAGATCAGACCTTGTTTGCCATTACTTCATTTTCTTTATGCAACTTATTATAAGTCAATTGGTAAATAGGTTCTGTGTTGCCTCTGCAGAGGAGAAATTCCAGACTTGAACAAGATTCTTGACCGAGATGATATAACCATTATGAAAAGAGCCATCTTTTCAACTCAGGTCAGAAAATGTGCTGTTTACACAAACATCCAGTATGAATGATTAATATGACTATGTGCAAGTATTGTGTATGACATATAATGATATGCATTCATTGAAAAGAGGTTTTCAGCTAATATACTTCTCATTAGTAACATTTAAAGATTAGCTGTGACTGTTTTTAATGAGAGTATGACCCAAATCAATTCTTTTGGGGAATCCGTGGATATTTTCCTCCAGTCACACACAGGACACCAAAATTCCTAATAATTTTCTTCTGCACCAAGTGTGAACTTTGCATTATTTCTGAAGCATGGATTCTTCCATTTTTAGAAAATATGTTAAGATCAGTCTCTTAAGGAGGCATAACACATCGACTAAAAGCCTTTAAAATTAAATGGTAGGCTTTTCTAAAAGTTAGTACAAATACATTTATTGTGAGGTAAATAAAAGTAGTCCTTGGCAGGGTTTATGGCCTCATTTGTGGCCTTATTTCTATAGAAGACAATTTTATATGTTCATAACTTTTCTTTCTTCCCTTAAAATTGAAGTAAATACCTATTCACATTGATGACAAAATCTACCACTGTCTTCCGCCTTAGAAAACAGTAACAGGACTCTGCCAACAGTCTTCTCTGGCTTATGGATTGCCTTTTCTCTCTTTAGCGACACTGTCTGCCTCCAGTGACCACCCACAACATGATTGATGATGGCAATGATCCAATCCTTAATACCATTCGACGCATTGGCCTTTTCAATAATCGTTCAGACAGAGTAAAGGTACACTCTCTCTTTTTAATTTTAAATATAAAATGGAATTTCTTTAAATAGTCTCAGTCTGGATCATTACCATGGGAGTGCAGTCAAATTCTTGAGAGGCTATATTATGCTATTAAAGTAGTTCTCTCTTCCTCCCTTTCTAGGGGTAACAGCTAGTCAGTTCACAGATATCTTTAGTTTCTGTTTATCCAAATTAATTTGAAGTTAGAAATCTGATGTTAAGGAATTGTCTTATTGCTACTTCCTTAAGTGAATGGGGAGCTACTAGTTCTGAAATCCAGGGTGACAGGTCATTTGCAGCCAGATATGAAGCTCTATTAAATGCATTTGCTTAAAACTGGAGGTCCATCATTTGAGCACAGATATTTCTGGAGTATTGGCTCATCTTTTATGAACAGCACCCTGATGCTCAGCATTTGCTGTAGAAGGTAAACAGGGGGTTGATCCTTAGAAGAAATACCTGTTCAAGCTGTGCTCATGTTTACATAAACTTGAAGCTAAATGTGTGTAAAAGAATCCTTTCCTCACTTCCATGCCTGCCATGCCAGACAAGAGAAATAATCAACACCTACTTTCACGAGTTTCCCAATGTTGGGATTTTATTTTTTTTTTTTGTTGCTCCTAATTTTAAGAGATTCATTGAGTACTGTAAGGATTCCTGTATTTCAGCTGGATGCTGTGAAGCTTGGAAGTACTGTATCCTCCTGAGGCTTCCTCTGGAAGAAGACATGTCATTGCTCTGTACCTTGGTACATCAGACCAAGAGAATCAATTTAGTATTGCTAACTGCCACGGCCTTAGATATAACCATCAATGCACATGGTCTTCCTTGATCAACAAGCATAAAGCTGAATACCTGTCCAGAAAAAGGGTTCATTATCAATACTATTTCTAGGACAAGACCCCATGCAGTCAGGATACATTTTAGTATGAGAAGATGGGCAAAGGAGGTATTGTCCAGACACTTAGGAAAAGACCAGAAGAAATTGCTTAAGCTTATCAATAATTAAAATGTACTGATGATGGTTTTCTTTCAACTCTAATGTAAGTTTTGAATATGCAGGTGATCGTACATCCTGAGTTTCTTTCTTCAACAAGCCCATTGCTGCCCTTGGACTATGAGGAATTTGTTAGAGGCTGCCACCTTGGTGTATTTCCATCATACTATGAACCCTGGGGTTACACTCCAGGTAGGCAATCTGTACCCTTAACTAGTACTGGAAGATAAAAACTCATTCTATTGATGCAGAATAGCCTGCAGCCAGTTTCTTCTGGAATCCTAAACAAACTCTTTTGGCTCTGTTTCCTCTGCAGTGCAAAGGTCTCACTTCTGGGGGCCAGGTGGTATAAAATGGCATCTACTGACAGAGAGCTACTCACATTTGTCCCTGCGTTGGTTGGACTTTTTCCCATACTCACATGTAATCTCTTGATTTTATGTGGCTTTAGAACTAAAAAATAATTTTAAAACTTAATCCTTAACTTGATTCAAGAATTTTAGAGGATTTAGAGGAGTATACATATTAAAAAGAGTAAGACGAGAAATCTGATGCTACTAGTTGATGTAGTTCAGTGGATTTAATTCAAGGTAACAAGTTTGATAAAATCATGTAACATCGAAGATGTTCACCACAAATACATTCAGTGGTAAAGAATTTCACAGAATTAAATGGAAATTCCTAAGGATACAGAGAAAATACAGTTTCTGACTTAAACAATTTGTCTCAGATTTACAAAAGGCACTTACCTCTTGATAAAATCAGTGTAAAACTATGAACTTGAATACCTATGAAGATCAAAGCCTAAGTGCCTGGGGTTTTTATGTCCTCCAAAATGCATTCTATGGTCTTGATACACATCTGAAAATTAGGGTGTCCCTCTGAAGAGCATTTTCTGTAAGCCGATGACTCAGAATAGAAATATTGCAAATATATTCATTCTCCACAGCTGTTTCTCTCCAAATAAGTGAGCTATTCAATTGCAGGTAAGATAACTGTCTTGTATTCTGGTAATTTCTCTTCCTGTTCTAACCTCAGCTGAGGTATAAAGAAAGTGTGGCAGCCAGGGATGATTTTGAAATGAACATTAAAGTAAAACTGGACAGAAAAGTTAGACTGGTACTTGGCAGTTTTCAGGAAAGCTGTGATTAGCACTAGTTAAAAGTGTATTTTCTCTTTCCTTTACTAATGCAAAAGCAATTCCCTTAGCTGACACCCATTTAATTCCTCCAGAAACAAAAACATATTAAGCATTCTTAAACATAGATTTCTAGCTCTCTTTTATAGACATCAGTTTAATTATCATATGAATGAAGGCCATATAGATGACGTTTAGCATTTCAAAGACTAGGGTATTGATCTGCTATCTTAGGTTCAGTTTAAGTTCACCAGCAAGAACTCTTTCAGCCTGAGAAAACAGTTCCAGACAGTGATGATAGAAATAACTATAATAGATGCATACATTTTCTAATTTTATAAAACTAACTCCATGTCTACTTTGAATTACTGAATTAATGGTAGTGGGTTTTGTTGTTTTTTTTTTTTCTATAGGGACCTATTTACAAACAACAGATATCAAAATACAAAGTTTAACATGCTCCTGCACTCTAAGAGATTCAGATTCTTTAAGTTGTTGGCAACAACTGATGATCATAATTGTACATCAGGCTTCAATTTAAAATCCAAGCTAACAATCTAGTCCATATATTGAGGTTCTCAGTTTTAACACTGGACTCCCAGAAAATTTTCAGTTTGGCTGCTGGGAAACACAAAAAATACGTTCACAAAACCAGTGTGGAATTTTCTTTTTATAATTACTTTTTCTTTCTTTTTTCTTTCTCTCCAAACCCACAACAAAGCATAACAGTTTTCACTTGAAATTTTCAGGGCAGGTCTAGTGTTACGGGACCTTCTGTCTGCCTGTTTAAATTTTTTCTCTCAAGATGAAACCATTCAAAGCATATTGTCCTGAAATGTTTTCTGTCTGTTTCTTTTGGCAGCTGAATGTACTGTGATGGGTATTCCCAGCGTAACTACAAACCTTTCTGGATTTGGCTGTTTCATGCAGGAACATGTTGCTGATCCAGCGGCTTATGGTAAAATTTTTAACACTACATCAAAATACTGACACTGAGTTGGGAACGTAAAAAGCACAGCAGTGATGCTGTTACTCCTCAATTTCATGCCTTCAGTGGTGCGATGGAGTTCATTGGGTAATATATTCAGAGCTCTGAATATCTCATTATGTTGAACATGCCATTTGAGCTCTCATACTTATCCAAACCCTTTCTGGTTCTGTCTTTTTTTTTATCCCTTTAACCTTTTGTCTGCTTTATCCTTGCAAACTCAGTATTCCTCCTACTACTAGTAGTTTCCCAGCACTTCCCTTTAATGACTCAGGTTACACTGTAGCTGTCACCCCTCCAATAGGAGCAATGAAAATCAGCTTCTGTTTGAATAATCCAAGAAGATTCTGCTGGGACTTTAAGGCCAGTGAAACTCACCCCCACCAAACAAAGAATAAATTATCATTTACACTAAAAAGTAAACCTGTGAAAATAAAAGCAACATACTTACAAGCAAGAATCTGCTCATGAAAGTTTAGGAATGGTTTGTGATTGGAGTGTGGTGAGGAGGAGGATAGCCAAATCCTACTGTTTCAGGACAATATTGAAAATGTGTTGAACCTAGGGCCTTCTGTGTCTTCTGTGCACAATTAGGCAACGACAGCTGCAGACTAGTAACAATTATGCCCTGTCCATAGGGGAAGGGGTAGAACCTGTAGCAAAATATTGCTATGCCTGTTCAGGTAGACATATCTTTGAGAGCCTTCAGACTTGCTCTTCTCTGCCAAAACAGATGTGAATGTTGACATAAATTACTGTACATTCCTAGGGGACACTGAGCACTTCAGTTAAGGTAGTTGTGTTTCTGTCTCATCCATGAAGATAGCTGAGGTCTAGTACCCTCTTCTTCCTAACACTGGTGTAAGGAAGGTGGCAAGAATAAGGTGTTGATCTCAACAAACTATAGAGTCAAAGTTTACCTCAACATCTCTGCCAGAATTGTACATTGACTAATATATGTGAGAGAGCAATCTCTGTGGAAACACTGGCATTTCTACAGAAAGCAACACAGCCTCTCCACTATAGGCTGATTCTGACCATCCTCACTCATAAATTCTACTGCAAACTAGGAATGCATAAGATTATTTTTTTTAAGCAGTCAGTATTTCATCTAGAAACTCTTGGATCCTTTTGGACATATTTACACAGCAGCAATAGAGCCTCTGAGTTTTGAATAATTTGTTGGATTTCAGCCTGAAAGGTAAAAAAATTAAAATAAAAAATAAATTATTTCTCTGCAGTTTTCCATTCCATTCGAATACTAACAAATATTCCAGTTATAACTGCCTCTAACATTAAAAAGAACATATAATACATGCAATGTTCATAAGACTATGTGACAGAAGGTAAAATGGGTAGTAAGAGGGCATATCCCATTTCCAGTTCCACTTGACTTCACCTTTTTTGTGTCCCTTAGGCATCTACATAGTTGACAGAAGGTTCCGCTCACCTGATGAGTCATGCAACCAGCTGACTCAGTTCCTCTATGGGTTTTGTCAGCAGTCCCGTCGCCAGAGGATCATCCAAAGAAACCGAACCGAGAGGCTCTCAGATCTGTTGGACTGGAGATACCTAGGCAGGGTGTGTGAAACTGTGTAATAGAAGTACTACACATTCCAGACACACAGGTCTAACTAGCAGTCTTTAGTATTATGCTACAATGGGAGGAGACATCCCTGCTCTGAAAAGTGCCTCTCAAAGGTGCTAAAGGCAAAGCCTGCCTTTACAGTGTAATGTGCTCATTCTCCAGTGGTAAGGAGTGACAAGGCTTAACTGAATGTTAGGGGAGAAGCCAGTCATGTTGGCTGAGATCTTTTTACTCTTGGTGCTAAAGACAATGTAAAAAGCTCGTGCACTACTTGTGTCACTGGCAACCCTACATTAAATAGGTTTGTGCTCCAAAGTCATCTGTATTCTTCCAAACATCCTACCTATTCTTGCTGCTGGGCCTTGAGCTCCTCAACACTCCTAAACTACCTCTGTGTCTTGAAGGCAAAATAGTGGATTTGATTTGACATAAAAAACACTGCAGTACCACTTACCAAAAGAGTAGCAAAGCAGTACTCTGAAATCCACAGGAGCAAAGAAGCAGATGCACGTGCATCAGTTTTTAACTATTTTGGACCTTGTCCTGCTCTGATAATCTGTGTGAGGTCCTATCTGTTTGTATGGTTCTCAACACAGCATAAGATCCTGATATAACAAGCTATTTTTATCATGCATGTGACACATACTTCTGAATACAGTGGATCCATAAATATTTTTGCCAAATCCTTAAATGCAAGGCTTCATAAATATTACTTTCTGTAACTGTTACACATGCTTCTTATACAAGGATGAGTCCAAAGTTCATGTATATATACATGTGCACACTTAAAGTTATAAATTTTCCTGGTTAAAAAAAGAGCCAGTTCTATTCTGAGAGATAAAGAATACCTATCATTCAGTAAGAACTACACTGATTGAGACAAATGCTGGTTTCTATCTTAATACATTGGTCTTATAGAAATCTTACTCAGCTTCTGTTCCAGACTACTTCACTGTGGATCTAATGTGAATGTCTCACTACTTCACAGCAATGTACTTATTACAAGCAGTGATACCAGTTGGATTCCGCTTAGCTGAAAAAATGTATAGCCTTTGTTCAGTATTATCTTTTAGAAGATGCTAATTTTATGTTCCTTTTTTATCTGTTTAAATCTACCCAAGACTCCCTTGACTTGTAAAGGCATCTCTTTTATGTTGCAGTATTATATGCATGCCAGACACTTGGCCCTCAGCAGAACATTTCCAGATAAATTTGAGATGGAACCGTGTGCTCCACCAAAGGTAAAGTCTACTTTTAGAGATGAGTTCATCTACATTTTAGTTGCTCTTACAAAGAGAAAGATTGTGACAGTGTGTGTGTGCCTGTGTGCATGTGACAGAAAGAGAGACAAGAGCTAGCAAGTTTGTTTCAACTGAAGAGAAGTAGGAATTAATAGTTAAAAGCTCAACAAATTATAGACCCAGGCTCTAGTCAGGAGCTGTAATGGCATCAGGTACAAACACTAGGAATACCAGGTGCAACACAGGAACAGTTCTTTGGGTCATTTAAACAGGGAAACTTTAGATTGGATATAAGGAGGAAGTTCTTTACTGTGAGGGTGGTGAGGCACTGGAATGTGTTGTCCATGGAAACTGTAAATGCTCCATCCCTGGTGGTGTTGAAGGCTGGGTTGGACAGCCCCTTGAGTGACATGGTTTAGTGTGAGGTGACCCTGCCCATGGCAGGCGGGTTGGAACTAGATGATCATAGAATCATAGAAGAGTTAGGATTCGAAAGGTCCTTTTCAACCCTAAATCTTCTATGATTCTACGATTCTGAGAAGGGCAGCATGTTATGCCACAAGCTGAATATCACTGCCATACAAGCGGAGGCTCACTGTGGGCATGTAAGGTCAAGGGAGTTTAATTTTAGAGTGCAGAGGAGGTCTAATTTACATCCCACCATTGGTTTCCTTTGAAGTGCTAATTTTCTTTAATTGCTGTATGCAACTAATTGAGGAGCCCTGTGATAATATGTACAACACACTTCTCTCTCTGCCAGACGGAAGGCTTCAGGTACCCCAGGCCTTCATCAGTGCCACCATCACCTTCTGCCTCTCAGCATTCCAGCCCTCACCATAGTGAAGGTGAAGATGAAGATGAGGATGAAAGATATGATGAGGATGAGGAAGCTGAAAGAGATAGACAAAACATCAAGTCTCCCTTTACCCTTGGAGCATTGCCACAGAGGAAAAAGAAGCAGCATGGAGAATACAGGAACTGAATTTGTTGCTCTTACCCTGGCAAGGTCTCTTCATTCATTCAACAGTTCCTCCTGTAGGCTTCTAAGCTTTGTGTTAAAGACAGTATGATATGATTAGGGGAATCTTAAATGTTATTTGAGCTACACTGTTATAAATCCTAATATTATTTCACCTTAAAAATAGTTTAAATGACATTCCTTCTGTGCCCCTTTGAGATAGAAGAGATTTCTCAAGTTTAATGAACCTACAGAATGTGTGAGAGTCCCCTCAGGAACTTATACAAACAGCAGGTCATAACTTTGTCTACATAATCATCTACATTAATTATAGTCTATTCTGATTGCTCAGCTGTGGGTATCCCAAATTAATTACTGCTTCATTCATGTTTCCCCTTTCCCCTTCCTAAACTAATCTGAACTTTAAGCCAGAGCTCAAAAATTTAGAGAAAAAAGTGTTGCACTGAGGAAATCTTGGCAGGGTTAAAAACATACGCTGAAAAGAAAATGGTCTTTCTTTTTATTTATGCTGTTTATTGTAAGCTTACATCACTTAAAACATGTTTTTTTACAACACACAGAAGTGTCTTGATCCAGTGGTAAAACATATTTCCTGTGGAACAAAATAAAATCTTATGCAGTGGGCATTTGAATTTTAGAGACAAATGAAGTTATCTTTCTGAAGTCACTTAGACCCACAATAAACAGCAGTCCGTTTATTTTCTGATTCCTATGGTATGTCTTTTTTGTTGTTTTCATCTTTTCTTAGGTTCTAAGTTTATTAATAAACTAGTTTGGGAGGAAGCTAATGTGACTTCGCTAAAGAGAATGACAAAATTTCCTTCGGACCTTTCCCTGCAGAAAAACCTACATGCCATAATGCAGTGTGACAGCACTCAAGTTCTTCCAGTTGCCCAATTAGTCTATAGTCTATTTCACTTCTTCCAGGAAAGATCTAACTGTAACAAATAATGCTAAAACAATTACAAGAACACATTTGCCCCACAGATATAATACCGAGAAGCACCTGAAACTTCAAAGTGCTTGAGGAATAACTGAACCCCACAACAAGAACTGGCCATTACCTTCAGAAAGCTTTCAAAAGTATTTCAATTCCTAGAGGTACAGAGAGTGCCTGAACATGCTCTTCAGAAGTAGATCTTGACTTTAAGATGTTAGGAAGGAGCTTCATCTTTTATCTTGGAATTTTGAGCATAAAAAATTTCTCATGCTGTTCAAGAAAAGATATTTCCAGGAATTGATTCAGCCTGTTATTCAGCAGGTAAGATGATGTAAGTTTTGGAGGTATTTACCTTCACTGTAAATCCCAAGGGGGAGCCTAGGTGTCCAATGTTGATTAGACACGTACCTTTCAAACACTTAACCAACATTTGATGGCATGGTCCTTACTGTAGAACATATAGAATAAAAGTGATTAGGTGCCTATTTATATGGGCTACCTAAAATCAGTTTTAAAATTGGACTTTCATTCTTTACTTGATCTGGATAGGTGAATGAATTCTCAGAAGACAGGTTCAGGCTTTTATGGCAAAACCATAACTGGATTTAAAAGGTGTCACTATTTTTAGCCATGTTTAAGTAATTAAGGCAGTGAGTAGTTATTTTTTTTATATGAAAGTGGTGAAAGTAAAGATACTACAAGCATTTTCCTTCATGCAGTTTACTAATTGGAGAACAACTGCACTTTGTGAATTCAGAAATATATATTCTACCCCAATCTGAGTTCCCTCACAGAATCAAAGAATGGCCGAGAGCTTCAACAAAAGAACATTTAAAAGGTATATAGATTGAAAGTTAATGTTCTCTTAAAAAAACAAAGTAAAATTAAAGAAATCTATAATTATTGCTTGTATTTCAATACACTGTTGTGTGGAAGAAAAGCACTTCATCCCAAGTTCCCTGCCATCAAAATTGCATTAGCATCATCTGAGAGTGATCCAGCACTTCCTTCGTTGCCTAAAAATGTTTCAGTTGCCACAAGCTGGTGAACACCTGTTTACCATCAGCTTCATTTTGGCTCTGAAATTTGTGATCGCTACATATGTATTGTAAATATTTTTAAATGATGGAGGCGCAACGCAGGCAGTATAGAAAGTGGAAAGGTTTTGCTAGGGTTGTGTTAAGATAGCTACACTTGTTCTTTCTGGACAAGTCCCAGAGAAGAAAAATAAGCATGTATGATGTATGGTCCAGGTTAGAGGTTCTCTTAGATGTGCTTATGGTGTTTGAGTTCTCTGGGAAGAGCAGAGAACTGTAATGACATCTCGCACAAATCCACCTGTGTTTGATTCAGCGCGCTCATATGCTTTGAGCACCTGCCTGGTGACAGAAAGTGCACAACTTCTGAGATATGACTGATGTGAGGAGAGTGCCCGTTCTTCTCAGAGATGGTCCTTGAGTGGTCAAAGTGACCTCCGCCTCACATCTCCAGGCTTATTTTAGTACTCTCTTGAATGCTAGGACTAGCCATCAGCAGCATGACAATTTAACTACAGCAAAGCATTTCTGCCTTTTGGATTTGCAGTTTTATAGGGAATGGCTTTTTGTTCAAACAGATTGCCTAACTTAAATGCCACACATTTCTAATAGTTACTGGCATCTAACAAGCTTGGTCGCAGCTGTCTCTTACATAAGTGATTATCTGACAGATTGAAAATGCTAGGGTTTCACAAACCACTCACCAGCATCCCAGAATGTTTATTCTGTTCCATGGTATTTGTAATGAATTGTTTAAGCTAATGAGCTTACGCCAGGACTGCATGCAAAAAGCTGGAAATATGATTAGTACAGTTTTTCTATCATCTCATTTAGAGGCATACGAATTTCATTATAGTAATAAACCAAAGGATGTATAAGACTTCCACCTTTTGTCTGATCATTGATTGATCATAGAGTAAAATATGCTGAAAAGCTGAAAAGTAACAGATATTCAGAGTACGATAGAAACAAAGAGCAATTAAATTAATGAGAAGATTCTGATGGGTATCATTGGTCTTTAGATGTAGCTCATCATGAATGTATTCTGTCATATAACAAATGTTGTTATTCAAAGATATATTGGTGCTTAAAAATTAACATACAAGGACATTTTTATTTCTCCAGTTATGTTCCTCCATGAAATAATATAGGTCATAAGCAATTGCTGAAAATGCCAATAGCCTATGATGGAAATCAATTCCTCTGTTCCTTCAGCTGGGTTTCTTTTCAGGAGAAGCAACGTTGTTATTAGTGTGTGTTAACAGTTAATTAGTAGTGTCATGAGAAAGATTAGAGGGAACTAGCATTGAAAGATGAAGAGTATTACTAGGGTTAAAGGTTAAAAAAATAAAACATAGTTGCTTGGACACAAGAATCATGTGGCTATTTTTTAATCACATAAGAACTACAGAGGGCTTTCCAGTTAGACCACAGAACTACGCAAAAAATGTTAAATATATCTTTATTAGCATGGAATGATAATAAACCAATTTACATACAGCTCCAGTTTTGCAACTCAAAAACCAGGCTAACAAAAAGTACAGTAATCATGCAATTAATGTTCTGTGTGCCTGTTTTCATGTGTGACACTAGGTTTGTACCTGGTACACCACCACCGGCTCCAGCAGCACTGCGGATCCTGACAAACAGCTGTGACTGTACGCCACAGGCATTAATGAGGCCCAGATCCTGTAAGGGCTATCTCCATGCTGTTTTTATGTGGTGGGAATGTTCAGACTATACATTTTCGCATGCATGTAACTGGGACAGCGCTGAGGGCTAAGTAAGTGCTGTTGACTATGACAGATATTTGCAAAAAAAATAAATCACTGCCTTTGCAGTCAAAGATAGCTGGATTGTTTTAATATCTCACTGACAGGGCTATCAGCAAAGTGGTGAAGTAATTAAATTTAAAAGGGCTTCAATACACAGCTGAGTGAAAAGAGGTAATAGATCAATGACTACTGAAAGAAAATTAAGTCATTGACCAAAAAGACAGTTTTAATCATCTTTTCAGGTAAGATAGTACAATGTATTTTAAATTCTGTGTGGAACATACAAAATGCTCTAAACAAAGCAGAACCTAACAAATACTTTCCTTATCTGAACTGGTAACTTGTAACCTGTTTGCATTCGAAATTTTGCAATATATATATACGTCACACTTTGGGAACTGAAGTGAGAATGGATGAAATACTCTGTTTACACAAGACATGATTTCAGGGTCTATGCAACCCAAATGTCAAATTTGAAATATTTCACCAATTTGATAGCTTATCTGTCAAGTAGGCATGGTGATCACTGTTTTCTTCTTCAACTGTAAGACAAGACACAATGGGGAAGATTAAGCTGTAGATAAGGGAAAGTTCATTCAGTAAAGCTTTCAGGAGACAGATGTGCCTCAAGCACAAGCCAAGTGTGAAGTGACTGCTTAGCTAAGAGATGTAGGCATCTGTAAAAAGAACCATGCCTTCTCTCATTTTAAATGCAGAAATGTTTCTGTTTTCTGAAGTGCAAAGACACAAACCATGTCCAGAAGGGTACCTTCGTAAAAGGCAGATTTTTTAAAAAAAAAGAAGAAAATAATGTATTTGGTTTCTATTTGCACATTTCTCTCTCTCAAGAGGACTCTAAAATCACTGGAAAGTGATCTTCTGAAAGTACATAACTTACTCAGGTTTGTCTGTTTTGTTATTCCCTACTACAATGATGGCAATGTCATAGTATTTTAAACAAGCTGCCTGTTCTGCTTAGCTCTCTCAGATATGCCACCTTTTTTTCTCAGGGGCTGTTGCTGTTCACCATTTCTTCTGGAACAGCAGCAACAGGCAGGAAAATACCACTAAAATTTATGACTTGTGAGCTTCAGATGCTTTTTTCTTTCTGTTAGCACACAAATAAACCTTTCACTGATTTACCTTTAGAGCTGCTCAGATATTTTGCCCATTATGCTCATTGTTAATTCTGCCTTTTCTCTGTCAATTAAATGCCACTGAATTCTTTAGGTTAGTAGCGTTCTGCCCGGGCAGGGGAGAGAGAGCTGAGCACAGAGCCGCAGCACTATATGAAGTGTAATGGGAGATTTTAGGAAGTGGCAAAGACAAGAGTGATTCCAGCCTATTTACACATACACCCGGTAGATTATGTGAGACACTTCTGACACTCTTATTTCAGGAAAGGTGTGTGCTTTAGATATCAAAGGAGAGGTGATACCACAGTGGTGGCAAGGTAGTTATTTGTCACACACTGTGGATGATGTCAAGGACAATGAGGCAGTAACTGGCCTGTCTTACTGCTCATCTATATGAAAGGTACAAAACGACCTCATATTTTACTAGGGTTTTATTTCACATTTCCTAATTCAAGTAAAGATCTTTTTCCCTGTCAAGATGACAGCAATTAACAATCTGAATAAGGAACTCACAACCAGGACGAGAAAAAAGGTAGGTTTTAGACAACTTCTGTTCCTTCCTTTCTTGAATCAAAGAGGGAAGAGCTAAACTTAAAAAAACTCCTGGGCTTGCATATGCTACAACAGCCTCTGCAGCACCCAGGAGCCAGAGCACAGCACTGTCTCATGATACTCTGTAGGGTGCATCCTTCTTTTACAATCCTCCCTTCCCCAGCTCCACTTCTCCAAAATAGGCTATGTAGAGGTGAAATGAAGAAAGCCAGAGGACGAAGGTGACATAGATTTAGGGTTTCAGCCTGGTGAGCTCTATCTATGCATCAGACAATGAGCAGTTGAGGAGGGCTGGCTAGGGTGGAAAGGTGAAGTAAAGCAGGGCAAGGGAGCAGGGGAACATAGGCTATGGGAGTACAATGTTCATGAAGGAGATGAGGGAACACAAATTATTTAAGCCCAACCCAGCAACTGGGTTTTGCTGGGGGGTGCTGTGGAGGGGAAACATGGGTTCTGAGACTCTGAAGAAGAGAAGTACATGGTGAGGAAGCAGGTGATGAGGATTAGAGATGGGAAGCTGGGAACACATGAATAAATTACAGGATTTTCAGGATATTTCAAAGTTCTATTTCAAAATTTTCCTGGGACCCTTGTCAACTGTGGTAGCATCAGAGCTTGCAGAGGCCAGATGTGAATTCCACTGCTCCTCAGCTGGGCTTTTAAATCTTTATACCAGGGTATAAGATCCAATGGAGGAATGAAAATTTCACAAGTGAAAAATATTCTGCAGTAAAAGAAACCTCAGTGGAGTTTTGTTTTGGAAAAATCAATTCAAAACAGCCATTCCCTTGAATCTAAACCAATGAAATTCTGAAAAGCAAATAAAAAGCAGAATATACAAAATTTTAACTACTGTCATTTATCTCATTCTGTGTAAATGTACATTCCAATACAATACGTTCCTTGGAATGTCTCATTTCAAACCTGAGCAAGCAGCTGTGTGGTACTTGCCAGACAGACTTAAACCACAACAAAACTAGACCTTTTAGATTAATTTACTAAATAGTTAATAAATAAAATGGTGACAAACACTGTTTTAAAAAGTCAGGGTAAGACAAAACACTCATTTACCTTCTTCTTGTGCTTTCTGTAAGGAACTAAGGAACAGTGCAGCAGCTTCAGAAAGAGATAAAGGATTTGTGTTTTGGCTGCGTGTTTCTAGAATTAAAAGGAGAGAGATGCATGCTTTGTTAGTGTTTGATGGTATTTCTTTGGTTTGTTTTTCACTTTTTTATCTCTATAATGAAAGACACAAAGAGAAAAATAGTACTGTTGTCTTCTTTACACGGTAACATTCTCTACTCAAAACTACCCAGATGAATATCTAACACAGAAGAGACAAGAAATCTTTATAAAAAGGAGGATATTTCAAAGTCCCTTAGAAGGTAAAAAGAACATTTAGTTTTTTTCATATGTTCCTTACTTTTCTATAACATTCTGTTTCCTCCAGAAACATTACCTGCTTTTGTCATCTATCAGTTCAGCACAATTAATAACTCGATTTTTTTACAGTGGAAAACAAAAGTCAGAAGTACTGCTGCTAATCCCACTAAACAGATAGGTCCACCTGGAACTTCTGTAAATGAAATTGTACAGGTGCTCAAGGGAGGAAAGTCAGTCTTTATCATGTACTTTTATGAATGAAGAAACTACAGAAATTAGTTTAACTGCTTATTTGAATATATCCCTTCCAGTGTCCATAGATTTCTCCCATAATCTGAGGAGACATCAATGTGTTACATTTACCTGTTCACGTGTACTTACCAAGCTTCATTCTGTCATACAGATCGTTTTGCTGCCTCTCCTCTGAGATGAATCGACGTCCCTCTACAAAAGCAGTGGGAAAAGGGTGAAAACAACCTCCCAGATCTGTTGGTATTTCTACACTACAATCCTTTAAGTAGTCTTTTCTAAAGGCAAAATTACAGCATTACTTCTACAAACATAAAATGGGAGGCATAAGGATCTATCCATATCAGCAGGAACCCATCCTGAACCATAACACTACAACAATCCTCTGTTACTTGAGAAGATGTTTTAATAAAGCCTGAGTGAAAATAAGATATGATAACTATATACAGTGTGTCTTAAGCCTCCTTTAAGTTTATTTCAGATAAGGAAACTTCTTTTCTGACAGGTTTTACAATAAAGCATCCATCAACTTTTTCAATACTTTGTTTTGCTTCACTTCTTCCAACACTTGTTTGCTTTCTTTGATTTGATTTGTTCAAAAAATAATAATATTGGTGATAGCACTGTTTCACAGAAAAGAAGAAATAAGTAATTATTCTGCAGGCCTCAGAACCTCAGCCTCCACAGCATCCTCAGGGATTTACTACTTGTGTAGGGCCTGTGGTAAAATTATTTCCCCAAAATGGAAAGAGTTTGGGACTTACGTGCACCCTTTAAATACAGCATAGCCTGAGGAGTCCAGTTTCTCCTCTGGAAATAAGCCTTTGTGCCAAAAAAAAAAGAGAAGAGACATGTCAACACTGCATGATATTACTAACTAATACGAATACTTAAGTGGCACCAACCTGTGAGATTCATGAATGCTGCGCATTCAGCCTAAGTGAGCAGTTTACCTGAGGTGCACTCCAGGAGAAAGATACCAAGGATGTTGTCAGGAACAGTGCTGCTGCAATTGCTGTCAGTTTACGCAGTCCCTGTGCACAACAAAGAGCCACAATGTACAGGAAAACCTTTCAGATCCTTAGATCCTCTCAACTTCAAATCTTAATGTGAAGGCATGCTCAGTCTCTCCTTTCCCCTTGTTTTGCTGCCAAACCTCCCTCCTTTTGCTCAGTGATTATTTCACTGATCTGTACACAGTGATCTCATAGGAGGATGGATGTTAAATCAAACATATCATATACTCTTAACTCCTATTCATTACAAAGGTATCATACCAGTGAGAACTGCCACCATGAGAAGCACCTTTTATCCTCTTATTTACAAGAACATTAGATCCTCCAGAAATAAGAAAAATGTACAGTCTAACTGGGAAAGACAATATAAAGTAAATCTTGATTTTATCAAACATTGAATCATAGATTTAGACAACAAGCAAATTCAGGGACTTGCCATTCCAAACAAAAGCCAATCAACCAGAAGAGCACATCAGTACTTCCTCAGGAAAAGAAAGTTTTTAAACTTTGCACCCTATTTGCATCAGCTATGATCACACACATGTCACGAGACAGGCTTTTTTGATTCTTGGAGCTTGTTTGCTGATGCAGCACGTACAAATGAAAGCACTGAGCATGAATCCTCTGCAAACAAGTTGCATCTCTGCTTGTTCACATAGACCATATTGTTATTTATGTATTGATAATAGTGATGTGCAACAGAGAGCACCTAACATTATGATTCACAGTAGTTTATTTCAAGCTGGTTTTGACAGTGTGTTCTGCTATTAATGTTTTTTTTAATGCAGTTGTTTCAAGCACACTGAGTAAAATTATGTGTATATTTCTTACATTATTTATTTTTAAAGTTAAAAACAGATTATTTTAAAGTTGAAATTCTTAAGCCCCCTGCTGTTGCTAAATACTATAATCACATGAAAAAGTATTAATTGAAAACTAACTGTTTCCCATGCATCAAAAGAGTTTCACCCACCTTCATACTTTGTTCAGTTGCAAATCTTCAGACTTCTTTTCTTGGGATAACCTGCTACAAGATCTCTGAAAGGTTTGGGTGTTCCTTTTTAAATCTTCAGAGTGAAGGTACCCTCCCCTTCTGTGGCAGGGCGGAGGAGTCTAAAGGGATCTCTTGTCAGACCTCTAGATGGAGAAGTAGAAGGTCTTATGACTCCTGAGGGAAACCTGTAGTCTTGCAGGAAGTCGGAGAAATGATTGAAAGACAGATACATTTGCAGATGCACCCCATTAGCCAGGCGAATACCTCCTGAATACATCAGCATCAGCCCTGTGCATTTGCAACATGTCACCTTCTTGCTAGATGATCGATAACTACAGCCAGAAGCAGGTATTAATATGCATGATGAGTGTTTATTTTGGGTAATCTAACATATATCATATTGCCATCCATTGTGGGAGCTGGAAAAGTTAGTAAATTACTTTCCAGGCACAAGATGCCAACCTCAAGAAAACGGTGACTTTTCCAGTGTCACTAGCTTATTCCTACTAGGAATAGCTAGTAGTAACATACTAGGTTATTCCTAGCATACATTTAGAAGATGCAGTCTCTTGTTTGATTCTCTTGCAACTGGTTTTCTTGTATGCAAGTAAAAATGCAAAGCTCAATAAAAAAACACCAAAACCCTCCCAACCTCTAATAATCAGAAACACTTTTCCATCTCATGGGTTGATTGGAGTAAAAGCCCAGATCATGGGCTTGAATAGGTCAAGCAGTGCAGCAGTAAACAGAAAAAAAGTCTGGAAGTGAGAATCAGAGAAGCCATTTCCATAGACTACTTCTAAGCGATTGTTGGACTTATTGCGCACTGATAGTGGATGAAAGGCAAAGGCTGTTTAGTAGGGTTTTTATCTCTCCTCCTTCAATTTTTTTCCTTTGTAAAATCGGAGAGGGAAGCAAAAGGGGAAGCAAAGCACACAGGGAGCTAGAAATCTGCTGATTAGAAGATTGACCAGTAGGAACTTTTCTGCAGAAGTGTCACAAACTGGACCACCCTGTGGTGTAACAAAAACGTATATGACAAACATGCTCATGTATGTGGAGTCGGACTGAGGAGTGCTCAGATAAGTACTGCTAAGGTTTGTCATGAGCTTTTGCCTGAGGTGTCTGTGGAGACTGCTCTGATGCACACTGTTCATGAAGGTGCAATTACTCTCCTGATTTTGTATGGATACTAATCTGTTCTCTGCTCATGACAGACAGAATTGTTTGTGAAATATACAGAAACTGCATTTGCTATGGTTCACTCTGGAATGGGTGAAAGAAATGAGAGAGAAGTTCAGGTTTTGGCCTCATGCAGCTGTTGCCATGGCTGGGAGCTGTCACTATCTCTATCCTTTTAAAAAGGCCATGCCAAGATGCACACTATCCAACAGAAGGGATTCTACTTGCATCTACTTCAATGTGAAGGTTACATTTTTTCTGCTCAGAACAAAGACATTTCTTGATGATATTTAACCCTTAGCCTTAGCAGGGGACTATTCATGGCATCCAGAAGACATTTAACAAGCAGAGACATGGAAAATATAAATAAGCTACTCACTTATTCCTTTCTGGAGTGACCTCAGAGCTTCTCTTTCTGCACAAATCACAGGGCCAGAATCCAAACATACAACTGAGTCTGTGAAAATAAACCCCCTGCATTTGGTGTTGGTCAATATTCTCTTCACAATGGTTCTCCTTGTGGTAGAAAAAAAACAGAATCTGTTTTGCACTGAACATAAGCCCTGGTTCCGCCACCGGAATGCAACAACACAAAATAAACCATTAAGACAACCAACTCAGTCCCTTCCTGTGGAACTAGGGAGAAAGAGGAAAGAATAGGAGGCATGGAGAAAGATTTATATTGTTGCCACACTGTAGAAAGACAACTTCAGCTGTTTTTATCTTTTGACTTCTTTGCAAACCCTGAGCTGCTCTGAGTTGGTGTTGCTGGAGTCTCACTCTCTCTTCTAAACCTGTATGTATTGCTAGAGTCCTAGTTATCTCCTTGCAGAGACTGGGAGTTGGTCGAGGTAAGTGAACTCGACAGGTCAAAGCTGAACTGGCATATTCGGGGCCAGGCGACCATCAGCTCAAGAGTAAATGCAGGGTCTTGACAACATTCTCAGATTAAACGGTTTTAGTGCTTTTTAAGGGTTTGGGTACTTTTATTTTTTTTTTCTCCCAAAAAGGTTTTTATTCCCCCTTTAAATTATCTGTGCCTTCGTGATTTAAGGCCCTAAATCGATTTATATTTATTATGACCAGTGATTCTAAGTTGCTTTGCTGATTCAAAAAATACATGCATTTCTGAAATCTGTAAGAAGTCTGCAAATTCACAAGAAGTCTGCATGCAGAACAAAAAACTCCAGGCTTGTCCATTCTACTTTTAGTGATTAAAATTTAGAAGACTTCTCTCTTTATAGCTTTTTCTTGTAATGATCCTATGAGAAGGTGGTCATTTCGCTCTTCCCAGAATTCTAACCGCTTCTAGAATGGCATATGGGACATGGTTTATTTGCAAACAGTGACAGAAGGCAATACTTTTGGAAGGAAATGCATATACCGAAAGTGTTTGCATTCACAAAAAAAAGCCCCATGTGGATGTGTATGGGCATATGTAAGCTTGTACTCTTGAAAAATGAAGTAGCCTATAATTAGGTTATGGATCATAACACACCAAGAAACTACAGCACTTCAAGATGATGAGCTGTACATGAAACACTCATTGTCAATGCTGCCATTTCTCAGCAGATTTACATAATTGAGGAAGTGGTTTTGGCATGTAATCAATACTCTAAGTGAAGGAAGTAGTGAAGCTTGCTGGAGCAGCAGGACCCCTTATTAGAAAGAACACAATGTATTCTTATTATTAAACATGTCTAAAGGGCAGAGATTGTACATGATTAAAAGCCAATTTTGGGGATTGAAGATCAGCACTGAGGTGAGTGAAAAAGTTCCCATGTGATAGAGTTTTAACTAGTGAGGTTAAACACATATCACTGAATTGCGTCATGACTGATTTCCAAAATCTTCCCCTAAAAATATAAGCTACAGTCATTGTGCCTGTCTATTTTTAAACTGCTGGTAAGGACACCAACGATGCATTTCTTGCTCTTGAATAAAAGGTGTAGCTATTGTGTGTAGGTGGTCAGTAGGTACGTCAGCAATATGGCTTTCTGACAGTGTTAGGGTATACAGCTCTTGAGATTTATGACCTTTGTCTCTTGTGCAAATTCTCATTTCCTTTGGAGTCTGAGCAGCACCTAGCACAGTCCACATCTGGCTTGGATGTGCTAAACATAGCTCCTCAGTAAGCTGTGGACTATCATGGCAGAGTCCGCAAAGTAGCAATAAAGAATTCTGTGTTTAATTTGCAGTGAAGACATTTAAGCTAGATAGGCAAGTTTTCTAACAGTAACAAAGAGAAACAGAAATAGGACATAGGAATAGATTGCCTTGAAAGGCTGTGAATCTTTTACCAGAGAGTAACTCAGAGAATAGATTACCCAACCCCTTCTCAGGACTCACTGGTGAACTGATCTTACTCAGAAACTTGGTGATGAACTGTACATCTTCTTTTGGGCCTGTTTTTTGTATTTCTGTGACCTTTCAAAGCTGATTCTGGACTTCAATCCCATACGTAGCCCCCAGGCTAGGGGGAAATTTGTATACAAGTTCCATATTTGCCTTGTGAAACATGTTGACCAAGTAAACCTTATCTGTAATCCACCAATACATTTTGTCAGACATTTTATGTCACACAAACATGTTTTTCATTATAATTTTTCAGAATAACTTACAGAATCATAGAATAGTTTGATCTGGAAGGGACCTTAAAGGTCATCTAAGTCCAACCCCACTGCAATGAGCAGGGCACCTTCAACTTCTCCAGAAAGTTGTATTTTCATGGTGCAGCTCTGAAAGAAAGAGATTCTCTCTGATATAAACCACATACATGATTACAAAGGCCATTAGTTCCTGGCTCAAAATTTATCTAATTAATCTGTTCCACATTCAGCACCATAATGTCTGCAGGCCTGATTCCAGTGCTACTGCATTGTTGATAGCACTGCTTTTCTTCTTTTCTCCAGACTGTCCGAGAAGAACTGTACCAGAAACTGCTTGAGGTACAGAACAAGCTACAGAAAAGTCAGCTAGGGATCGTATAAATGCCTCGCACAATAAAAGTAACAGAGCCTTTGTTCAGGACTGCAGTTTGATCAATGCTAGTCAGGTCCAGGCATTACTGTTTTCAACACTATATTGATGAAAGAGAAGAACTCCAAGGGATAGTTATGAGTTATGTATGCTATATGGGGTGAGTAATGTTCAATTGTATTAGGAAAGAGTAGAAATCCACAAGTACTTGAAAGGTGTACACATCAGAAAGAGGTACTGCTCCTGAAGTTCAGTGAGCCATAAGATGTGTTCTTATGGTACAACATTTTTTCAGTAATGGAGAAGTTTGGGCCAAACACCAGGGAAAAAAAGTCCCACTGAAGAACAGTTTTATCCAGTTTGAAAGTTGGAAGAGACCTGACCATCTGAATACAGCCATTTACAAAGTGCATTAGCAGATCCAGCTTTTCAGACAGGCAGACACTACTGAACGTATCTCACAGAACACAAGTTTCTCTAGTGACAGAAGCACCAAAGGCCAAGGAGTCATCTGACCTTTTCTTCCACCCCCCATGATCTTGGCAAAGAGGATTATTGTCTTCATCAAGAAGCTACCTAGCAGGCAAAGGATGATGAGCATTACGCATGCAGTCATCTCCTCTTGACTGAGTAGTACATTTCTCACACAGTCTCACCCATGGAGCTGGGCAAGAAATGTAGGCTGTTGCTGAGCAGCTGGATGCTGACATTTTGTTGTAAACAGTGGATGGAATTGGGAGAGACAAAAAAAGGCAAGCTACACTGAAAGACTGCACAATAACCAGACAGGTGTCAGAGACTGAAAGACTGAACTCCATGTTCTTAACAGACAAAGTGCCCACCTCTGCCAGCGTGGTCCAAAAAATTTGCAGCTTCTTGGGCAAAATGGTTTTCTTTTCCCATACATGCCAGGAGGGATAGGCAGGTGTTGATACATTTGTATAGAAATGCACATAATTATATGTAAAATACATAAATTATGTAGAAGAAAATGTTGTTAAAGGCTGAACAGGAAACCCTGGGCAATATTTTCAAGAGAAACCAAATACCTTAGGAGCTCTGCTGCATTAGCATTTGTTAAACATTGCAAACATTTTTCCTCGGTATTCACCCATGCATACTGAACATAAGGTACGCTTTACCCTTAAATAGCATGTATTTCAATCACACCATGCAAAGAACAGGAATGCTACAAAAATAAGAGGGTTTTTTTTGTGTTATACTGTTGTAACAACAAACATTGTTTGAAACAAAGCTTGGTTCTAGAGGAAGAAGTCCAATATAAGGTAAAATAAATACCTTTACCTGATGCACCAAGTCATCAGAACTGACAGGCATTTTAGGTGTTCCCAAAGTGAGTGGGAAACCACTTCAACCAGGCCTGTGAATGTTTATCTGTCTCAGTTCCCAGTGAAGCTCTAAGCAAAACACAGTGTATCACAGCAAAGATGCGCTGTGAGCCACTTGTCTTGAGCTGCACACCAGGCAAATTGGGAGAGTAGGAATTTCCTGTTACTGGACCCTTCCCCACCACCCCCCAGCCTGTAGTAGGCCCAGATGTGTTATTTCTTCACATGTTTGGAGAAGTCTGATGGGCTATGCAGTTAGTAGGCACTGGGCAGGCAAGAGTATTCCCTCACAACATTTTTCTATTTCCAGTTATTTGTACAGTATATACCCAAAGATCCAAGCTCTTAGAATGTAAATATTTTTTGCAAATTTAATACTAAAGAGAGGACTTGGTTAACAGTCCTAACCACAAAACTCTTTTTTTGACTTACAGAGCCAAGTGCAGAGCAGACAGTAACACAGAGACTCTTTAATACATCAGCCCAAGAGACTTCAGTGTTTGACTTCCTTTAAAATGTAGTAAGAACTATGAAATTTATGCAGTGTCTTGCTACTCTGCTCCTGCCTGAAACCTTGCAGCAGGAGGAAAAGTAAAGCAGAGCTGCTAATAGTAAGAAATATCCCAGGCACCTGAGTTGAGATATATAAGTAAGCTATATCATTATTTTCCTCACCATTTTAAAAACAAGAGTAGGATAACAGGGAGACTTCAGGACACATACAAAATTGCAGGCAATTCATTTAACTGCAGGAGAAATTGGGTTGGGGGAAGAAGAGCTAGAAACCTGGAGAGGGATGTTTGATTTGTATCTCCTTGCAGCTCATTGCCCCTCCCAGACCTAAAGCTGAGTGGCAGCCACAAGTGTGGCTTGTAAAGCTTATTTCCCATCAAATGAGTCCTCTGCTAATTTGAGTAGCAAAGGCCATTTGGGTAGCCCTCCTCAAAGGAATAGTTAAAAGAGCTTTTGTTAGCCTGTGCTTTCTCTACCAGAGAGGAAAAGAAGGTATTTTTCCATATGCTAGAGTAAGTATGAAGTCTTGGACTATTTCTTTTTTTTTTAAAAAAACAAATGAGGAATTATAAGCAACATTTAAAAAAATATTGCAACTTATCAGTATTCTTTAATGGAGTGTTACTTATAACTACTTGAAAGCTCTTGTGTATTTGCAGAAAATAATAAATCCTATTTGATGTTTTTTAAGGTTTTTTTTTTTGTATGTCTGATATAGGAGACTACTTCAGCTTCTTAGAACTCATTTTTAAGGAGTAAATCTTTTAAAACAGCCATAATAATAAAAGGCAGTTTCTTTTTAAAAATTACTCTAAAATTCTTAGTGGTGTTGGTTTTTTTCAGTGTTGCTGTGGCTAAGGAATACTGAACCAGTTAAGGAATTAAAGTCAAGTTGCTACTTACAGAAACAGTGGTAGAAAAACAAAATTGGAGATCTTGAGTCTGCATATATAAAACCAAGCTGCTGGCATGCAGGAAGCTTGTAATAAACCCCTTGAAGTAAAACAGTGTTTAAGTTTCTTGCACTCTAGATTAACAAATATTTATGTGTGTTTTTTTTTTCTCTTTGCCACACAAGGTTATACAAGTGGCAACTGTCATGTTAAATGCTAATGAAGCAGGATGCTGGTTTTGGGAAAAGAACTGGGACTTTTTTACCTAAAAGCAGGGAGGAAACTTCTTGGGGAGTAGGAGGTCACTTCCTTTTGTTTCTTGATTCAGAGTCTGAGCATAAAGACACAGTTCAGTGAAGTCTATATCCTTCTGGGGACAAGATGATATTTTTACTACACAGGGGAAAATCCCTTCAGGGTCAAGGAGCCTGGTGTTCTGCCCCAATGAGCAGCCATGTCAGTCCCTCTCACATGCACATGTTACTTTGTGAGATGTACTTGTGAAAATGCTGTTTAATTTTCCTTTCCACCCCAATGGAAGTCTGGTCACTGGTGATGCTATTCTGATAGGATGGCTATGAGTAAAATGCCAGTCCCAGAGGATTTTACTGAGGATGGTTTTACTGAGGTTTTACCTGAGGATGGTTATTGTCAGTCATGTAGGTTGTACAGTTAATATACACTGGACTCTTCACTGCTTCCTTATTTATTACTTTAAAGCAAGTATTGGGTTTTGTGTGTGCTTTGGATTTTGCTTTTTAATGCTGTATATAATCTTGTGGAGAGAAGCAATACAGTGTATTTTCAGAGCTGAGGAGTTGAAAATGATAGAGTGGTGGAAGGTAGGTATGTAGTTGCAATACTAGGTCCAAGATATCACTTAAAATCTGATTCTCAGGGGCTTCGGTTAGTTTTATCTGGTACAGTAATGTTTTAGTAATATGCGTCTTACACTGGTGTAGTTGTCATAGCTAAATTCCAGTAATATTATTTGTTTCCCTCTTTTGGGGGTGAGAGATTGAGAGTGAAATCTGCAGTGGGACAGTGTCACATGGAAGCTCTTAACTACCCAGTTCAGAAGTGGCTGTAAATTGTAAAGATTAATGTCTAACTTGAAGTGTGGCTTTATTGCTGCTAAATGCACCCTTCCATGCCTTGGTCCCATGCACAAACACACACGCCTCGCTATCTTCCCACCTACCCGCCTTTTAAAATATTTCCTGACATAATAGGTAATAAAAACCAAATAGGATGACTTGCCTCTGTAGTATATGTTTCTTGGGCAGTTGCCTTTGTGGTGGCATGAGAGCTGTAGTTACGGCTAATTGGTGAAAGAAAGAACTGGGCTTTGATTTTTATTCTTGTAGCATGAGTGAAACATGAAATCTCTTGTTGCTCTTCCTTTTCCTATCCCACCTCCAACCCCGTACCTGCAAA
>JASSUY010008763.1:0-26147 GCA_032466535.1 Forpus xanthops
AAGAAATTCTTTCCTGTAAGGGTGGTGAGGCACTGGAATGGGTTGCCCAGGGAAGTTGTGAATGCTCCATCGCTGGTAGTGTTCAAGGCCGGGTTGGACATAGCCTCGGGTGGCATGGTTTAGTGTGAGGTGCCCTTGCGCATAGCAGGGGGGTTGGAACTAGATGATCTTAAGGTCCTTTCCAACCCTAACTATTCTATGATTCTATGATTATTATTATTGGTGATAGAAGTAGTGATTTGTGTTATACCTTTGTTACGAGACTGTTCTTATTTCAGCCTGTGGGAGTTGCATTCTTTCCATTCTCCTCCCCATCCCCCCAGGAGCTTGGGGGAAGAAAGAAGGGGGAGAGAGTGAGCAAACTGCATGGCTGACTGGGCTTAAACCATACACTTGTATTACTCAGAAGCTACATCTCAATGCCCTTTCTCAATGTATCTGTGCTATAGTGCTACTCACCTAACCAGAACCTTCACTTTCCCTCCAAACCCAATGATAATTTCCTTTGAATTGCATATACACTCCAGTTCCATAAGGTCATAGGACAACTTTAGTATTCTACCTGTTAAGCTTTACAATTAATATGAAATCCTTCCAATGGCATTTTAAAAAAAATATTTATATTAAACTATCCATGCCAACCCAGTAACATATTTTATCTTTTTTTTTTTTTTTTTTTTTAGCCCATTTATGAAGAGCTACTTAGTATGTTCATATAGCTGAGGACCAGAGAACTCCATGGAAACTGAAGTAAGCTTCATGGTACTTACTTGCCAGCTGAGGTTAAACCACGACAAAATAGAAGGATGAAATTTCCCTTTAGCATGATTAGTCTACAGTCTGCATTAGGTTGACAACTGTAATCACTAATCATCCAAATGCTGATCCTTATAAACTTTAATGCAGCAACTCTGAAACTAGTAGCAATTATTTTAACTAAAAGGGGCATTAAGCAGACATTTTAAATAAAAGGACATAATTAAAATGTGATCTAAGATGACTGGGTTCCTTCAAAATGAAACCAGGTGACAATTCATCCTTCCTTCCTCCACACTGCATATCTATTATGCTGGCTGTTCTTTTTACAATATGCCAAGTTACATTTTATGCACCAACCATTATTATTAGTGCAGCAAATAAGGTTCACACTCAGTCTAATCCTTAGAATACAAAGAAAAATGAAGTGGGAAAAAAAATGTGTCCACGGTACAAAACTGCAGGCCTGTAGACTGCACATGGAAATTGTAATTCTTCACTGGCTACTTTATCTCTTCAGGCAAAAGGGCTGCAAATCCAAGATCCTTGTTCCAAATTTGATAATATGGGTGTTATATGGACACATCTGTGTCCACATGCTCCATACTAAATACAACAGAATTCCTGATCATACAGCCTTCATTAAAATTTTAGTCTCATTTTCTAGTAATCTATATGTTAAGCCTGTAGTTCTGAGCAATTTCCAATTCCAGTAATTTCACCGAATTGCCTAAATTCCCCCTTAGTCCTTCATTTAGAAACAGTGTTATTAAGTTTTCATATTACTGGTGAATGTCATCTGCATCCCCAAAATATTTACGGCAACAGTGACAAAAAAAATGCTTGTGAATATTCAGAGATTTGAGGAGGGAGAAAAAGAAGAAAAAGTAAAGTTCAACATAAATGCAAAATCATTAACATGATGTTATGGAGCTCAAAGACAATAAGTGCAAATAGCTTCTGCCACATTCTTAAAACATAATTTGTGCTTTTGCTTCCTGGTACTTACAGCTAAAATATAATTAAAATATTCCCATTTGCTTGCCTTTTAGATATGCTGGTTTGCAATTATATGAGATTTTGCTCCGTGGCTATTTGTATAGATGTTGCCTGTTTTTTGCTGATGCTTAATACAAAACCATCCCCTGGGCAAATAGCTACACTGACAAGATCTGAAACAAAATTGCCAGAGTACAGTACAAATGCATGTAGCAATTAAGTTGCTGTCACAGATACTGTTGACTCCAAGAAATAGGTCTGAAGTCTCAACAAAGGCAACCGAGATATTCAGACTGAAAGATGTGCAATGGCTATGATTAGCCGGTCAAATGTTAGCAGTTAACAAAATGTATTTTAATTTAAAGAATCCATAAAAATATATAGAGTTCAATAAGTCTATGGAACAAAACTAGTACAGACATAATGCATTGTCTTTTAATTTTTCCAGCAACTGTTTTAGAGAATTAAGAACTCTGAGGAATTCAGTGATTATGAGGAGTCCAGAATACTTCCTTTTGTCTCTATAATCTGCTCTATTACCAAGAAAAAAAAAATGTTAAAGACTATCCTCAGGGTTTTTTTCCCTTTTAAATTACCTTTATAATACAATAATTAACTTCTCCGGGAAAACTATCAAAGATGGTGGAATGCAGCAACATCAAGGGCAACCCCTAACATTGCAGTACAGTACTGTCATACAATAAAGCAGTATAAGCACAGCCTATGAGACCAAATACTGGAAAAAGAAATGCAAAATCCAGCATCTTTTTGGCTCAAAGATAGCAACATTATTAGCTTAGTTTTGCTAATACTGACAACATATTTAGTCTGGTTTATTTTAAAGAATAACAAAATCACATACTTTGGTGGGACATACACCAACAATCTAATAATTATACTACTCAACACTAATACGAATGCTTTTCAGGGTGGTCCAACATATTCAAGAGCTGGGGCTGAATGCCAATTTTCACAACTGCCTTTGCTTTTTTCTCTCTCTTCTCCTCCCTCTGCCTCTACAGGGCGATGTGGATGCCTCAGCTCACAGCATCTGGCATTTGTAGGCAGAAAAGAAGGTGCTTCTCCATTTTGTTTCATGTGCTGAGAACTATTTACCAGTGCCAGAAATCATTCCTTTCTCATAAGTATATGGGATAGTAAAAACTTCAGGAGTGTGACTGTATAAAGACATTGTAGCATTTAGTTGTTTCAGCTTACAACATTGCACTAATAGCACTCCCCTTCTACTTTCAAGTGGCAGCAGAAGAATTGGACTATGGCCAGATGTTTTTATTATTAAGCTAAGTTTCAGGAATAGGTTTGCTGGTTTATTTCCTTTTGGGGATTTTTTTTTTTTTTTGATATTTTGGTTGGTAGGTTGGGTTCTGTTGGTATTTTTGTGAAAAAGGTGGTCTGAGATTCAACTTTAGTTCATTTAAAACCCAGAATTAACAGCTTTAAGCTCTTCACTAACACCAAGGACAAAGATTCAGTTCTGACTTTATTAAGAGCTTGCCAGCTAATGAATTACTCTTTGTAAAGCAAATCAGTGCTCCTTTGAAGTCACCCATTCAGTTACTGACCTGGCTGATGTAACAGCTAGAAACAATCAGTATGTGGACTGATCTGTAAATTGGTTAAAGCAAAGCTCTAGAACCAGCATTTAAGCAGGACTTATGAACATGAACATTACCTTTTATTTTTTTGCTTCAAATCAAGAGAGGAACTTGCAGCAAAATTCCACATCTTCACTTACTGTCCATCCCAGGAAGAAGTAGAAAGATGCTGCCTTAATAATGCTGTTGTCACAGGAGCCAGGCACATGGAACTTACACCTGTCACTAGCACAGTCGAACAACAGAGAATTGCTTACACAGCAACTGCTAAAAGGCTGCTAGCTAAGGAGAATTTAAGTCAAAACCCAGTAACCCTGACAGATGATCACTCCATAAATTAATCTGACCATGGATACCAGGATATTTCTGTATTTTGAGGAAAGAAAATCCAGCCATTTCCACATTTTTGTAGGATATGAATTGAAGACTATAAAACTTGAAAGATTAGTTAGAAGATACCACAACACAGAACCCTGGGATGATAGAGTGCAACTAAGAGCCAGGGCAAACATGAAAAAGCACTCTCAGATACAGTTTTCTAACTAGGAAATAGAAAACAAATGCTCAGAAAATAGGAATTAACCAAACTGAATAGAGACCTGTGCGCTTGCAGCCCAGAAAGCCAACTGTATCCTGGGCTGCATCAAAAGGAGTGTGACCAGCAGGTCAAGGGAGGTGATCCTGCCCCTCTACTCTGCTCTTGTGAGTATATATATACTCACTTGGAGTATTGTGTACAATTCTGGTGTCCTCAAAATAAAAAGGACATGGAACTATTGGAACAAGTCTAGAGGAGGGCCACGAGGATGATCAGGGAACTGGAGCACCTCCCCTATGAAGACAGGCTGAGAAAGTAGGAGCTGTGCAGCCTGGAGAAGAAAAGGCTGCATGGAGACCTCATAGCAGCCTTCCAATATCTGAAGGGGGCCTATAGGGATGCTGGAGAGGGACTCAGCATGAGGAGCTGTAGTGAGAGGACAAGGGGTAAGAGGTTCAAACTTAAAGAGTGGAAGTTTAGATTGGATATGAGGAAGAAATTCTTTCCTGTAAGGGTGGGGAGGCACTGGAATGTGTTGCTCAGGGAAGTTGTGAATGCTCCATCACTGACGGTGTTCAAGGCCAGGCTGGACAGAGCCTTGGGTGACATGGTTTAGTGGGAGGTGTCCCTGGGCATGGCAGGGGGGTTGGAACTAGATGATCTTAAGGTCCTTTCTAACCGTAACTATTCTGTGATTCTATGCTCTGAGATTTCACCACAGAAGCAAAATTAGACTTGAGTACTGAAAAAATGAGCCAGTTGTAGCACACAGAAAGAAGAAATCTCTGCACAAGCTGATGGAACAGAGATCATCAGCAACTAGGAAATTTAAACATCTGCAAGTGGCAATGCAGGAGAAGATTCACAAGAAACAATACAATACAAGCCTGTGAAACACACTTCGTATTAGAGGTAAAGAAAGCAGATGTGACTGATACTAAATGAAGGCAACTGTACTGTAAAATATTTAACACAGAACATACCAAAAGGGACAATTTTGGCAGAGTTACTGTCAAAGTGATATATGACAAAGGGAAGATGCAATCTTGGAAATAAAAGTCATCCTTATGGAAATTTCCCAAAGACAGACCTGTTCAAATCTTTACAACATAACACCATGCCAACCTGTGCATTAACATTTCACAATAAATGCCTAATTCCTACTGCTGAGCTAGTCAGAGAGAGACATGGAATTGTAGAAATGGGCCAACATAGTTAAACTACACAGTGCAGTAAGGCCCAACAAAAAACACTGAAGAGGAACTGTTAAAGGTCTCCCATTTCATCAACACATTACGCCCTTCTTGCATACAACAAATCTTTAGAGAGAAATGTTTGAGCATGTAAAAATGCTTTACATTCGTACTGGGCAATAACAAACTAACCCACTGCTGTTACATTCCTGGGAGTATCAATACAGTATGAATGTGCAAGTATCATATAAGACAACACACATATCTATTAGCATGACAAGTCACCATCTCTTATCCTCTCAAATCAATTGTCCCTTACTGCTGTAGTGCTCTTCCTTGCACAAAAGACTGCATAATCTGAGTGGAATGGAAGTTTTACTCAAACAAAAAATAGCTAGAAAAAGCCTCACAGATACGGTTCAAAATCTCCATATTAAAATACACTGAAAACACTGAGTATATCTGCAAATGTATCTTGGAATCAATACACTACAGAATCAGTTATGGATTCTTAAACATCATTTGCCTCTTTAGAAATGTGCCAAATAAAAGCTGCAAGAAAGACACCTAAATAAACAAAGTAGAGTGTAAAAATGTCTTTGTAAGCTTTTAGCCAAACGTTTTGAAACAGTTTATATTCTAGCCAAGCATACTAATCCTTAAGCAGAACAGAAAGCCTTCTTTTTTCCCCTTCACACAACACCGTTCAAGAAAAATTAAAGTTCTGTGTTATGTAGAAGAATGGAGAAACAAATTATTACCGTATTCTAAAATAGTAGACAAAATGAATAAAATGTATCTTTAGATAAATTTCCATGATTCTTTGTCAATTGTGTATCTTATTTGCTCCATACTAAACAAAAGCTAAAATTTTTTGCATTTACAATACAACCATTTAATCAAATGGGTTTGCATATTTAATCCAAAAGGCTTTCAGAAGCCCAGAACTATTGATTATCACTAAGTTTACTGGTTAAGAATGTTATTCCAACAGTTCATGGAGAAAATAAAGTCTCAAAAAATCTTTAAATAAAGCAAAATAAACTAAAACCAGATAAAAATTTCCATTGCATTCCTAGCACATAAACTCAGTCCACTAAAATTAATCTTGTATCAAATAATAAAGATTTTTTCCTTGATCTATTCCATAGTAAAGAACACTTTGGGTACTTTCTCCTGTTTGTTACTTTAAGCCAATAACAGAACATACCACAGGTCCCTGATTGCTTTTTCCTCATTGAAATAATGAAAGAAATAAAAGGAAAATTAGCACTTTAAAAGAGAAGAGACCAATTATAATTCCTTTTCATTAATTTTTCTAAGGTACATTACTATGGGAAAAAAGGGAAACAATTTACACACTAGAAGATAATGAACAAAAGCCTACGAAAAATTCTCACAGACACAAAAATCAGAAATAGCTGTTCTCAAAGAATTATTAGGTGTATAACACCAATAACATGCTTACTATGTAATAAATGTATTTACATCCAACCATGTACCCCTGCAAATAGATGTAGATAATAGCTGTATAGTGGTTGGTTGTTGTTGGTTTGGGATTTCTTTATTGTAGGCTCAAACCTTTCCTCAGGCTACACAGTGATTACCAAATATAAGAAGAGAGCATTTCAAGGAAGGAAAAGTTCTAACGTAGTGTTTTTTCCAGAATCAAAATGAAGAGAATAAAAGTAAGGAGAAGAACACTTAAAGCAACTAAATTTGTCTTACATTACATGTAAAGAAAGTAAACTGCATTGGGGTTAGGACAATGATGCCCTAATTGATGCTTTTTAAACCTTCTTGGGTGGAATTTATTCCTATTTCTGCTGAAGGAAAAAGAATGAATATGTTTGCAGATACACACATTACATAAATAATGCCTGGCTTTAGGCACCAACTTTCTTGCATTCACACTGAGAAACACATACACACAGGTCAGTGCAATGTAGGACCATACTGAAATACCAGTGAAGTCATAGTCCTGAACTAGCATGACGGCAAGCATGAACAGCCTTACAGCAGGATTTATTTTCTGCAACTCCATGCTCTGGTTTAGCATTTTAATGCTCCAGTTGAGCTCCAGTGTGTACTGCAGGTATGCCTTTATACATTCCTGTATGGGTTACCTAGTATACAGGCCCAACCAGACAAGTATAATAGCCTTGAGCAGTTACTACTTCCAGCTCTTCACAATGGGACTCAGAATGGTGGATCCACAGCTTTTAATCTGTCACCAGAGGAGTTAATACTTATCAGATAGAGTAACACAAAAAAAGGGAAAGATAAAAGAAGAAACAAGGATACATGTTTAACAGAGGTGTTTCGGGTCAAAAAGCCTCTTAATATGGTACCTGAGATAGCATGTACTAACAAAACTTCATTGCCTCATATGTGCCAAAATGCAAAGCCCAACCCCAAGTAACTAGGCAACAGCTAATGAATAAAGAATGGTTGATAGTAGGACTTTTTAGGGGAAAAACTTAATGTAGCCTGTATCTGACAACTGGTTGCCATGGTGATGTGGATGTATTGGAAACATACAGATTAGATTCACAGCCAGAGACAGACTAGGACACTAGAAAGAGAAAGCACAGTGTACATCATGTGTGGAGATACTAGCATTTCCAAAATGCCTGCTGTTAAAGAATTGAAAAAAAGAAAAAATTAATCTGTGAAGCTAAACCCCTTTCAGGAACAAAGCAGCAGCCTGAGTAGACTCTGGGAATCAGATTTGAGGCAGAATTTGAGAAAAAACAGATGGAACAAGTGAGCATCTTTGTCCAATAGCCAGTAATAGTTAAAACAAAGAAATATGGAAAGCAAGGAAATTCTCTTCAACCTTGGCTAAATCAGGCTAAGACAAGTTCCTTTCAAATTAAACAATGACCAACAATAGTGCAAACATTGTCCTAGATATCTTAAAATGTGAAGACAAACAATTCAAGGGAAGGATTTCAAAATATAAATATAGTGGTCCAGGACAATATGTGGCATGATTATTTAAATAACTCCAGGATGCTGAATTTTCAGAAGCATAGTCCATAAAATCATATACAATAGTGACAGACAAGATTTTATTTCTTAATTTCACACCTTGCAGGCAAAGGGTTTTACCTATCAGCTAGCTGCAGTTTATAATCTTTCTGCATCACTTGAGAATTTTTTTTTTTGTTCTAATATTCTAGAAAATAGGTAATCTCGATTTTGACAGCCAGTTGGAAGGCACTGATAGGAAAGTATGACTGAATGATATTCAAAGCTCCTTTTAAGTATCAAATTGGAAAAAACTCACTTAAAAAATGTCTGTGGTCCACCACACTTCAATATCTTTTAGAGAAGGTTCTATTACATGCAGCAAGTTTTTTTCCTATGCAAGTAAAACTTTTGATTAGAGTCTGCATTTATTTAATTTGAAGTGCATAAACTCATGTTTTAACATGCAGTGAAAATCATGCAATGAAAATACCACTTGACACAGGTGACATTATTTACCAATCTCTAAACTGTTCAAGCAAAACTTAAAAGACAATTTGTGAAGTCTAAGATCTACTTCTGCAATCTTTCCAGTATTCAAGAAGTAAATATGGTAACCAGACACGAGTAGACTAAACCTGAAGCTTTTGTTACTAAAGACACCAAATTCAGAATTATTCAAAGATCTACTGCATTCATCCTGTTTGCAAATACTTTCTTAAAGTATTAGTGTCTATGGAGATAGAAAGATAGGAAGGATGGAAACACTCCAAGAAAAGACAGAAAACATCTCACAACAGGACATGGAGTAATGGTTTTAAACTAAAAGAGGGTAGAATCAGACTACATGTAAGGAAGAAGTTTTTGATGATGAGGGTGGTGAAACACCAGAACATGTTGCCCAGAGGGTTGGTAGATGCCTTTCCCTGAAAACATTCAAGGTGAGGCTGGACAGGGCTCTGAGCAACCTTATCTAGTCAAAGATGCTGCTTATTGCAGGGGAACTTTAAAGGTCTCCACGAACAAAAATGACTATATGATATACAACCCGTAAAATGAGCATACACAAACAATTTATCATCAACTTTCTATGGTAATGTTAATGATCAGAACACAAAAGCTTTTAAAACAAAGGCTTAAGTCATATGACAAAAATCTATACTTTGAACAGCCTGTAAATGGTAGGAGACAAGGGAGACAAAAAGAGGCACAACAGTATACGTGCTAAAAAATAATCATATAATGAACAAAGCTATAAGAGAAAAAGGCCAAATATACTGTCATGGAAGAATGGTAAATATGGTCTCTTCTCATGGAAAGCAACTGAATTGTGAAAATAATGAGAGCAATAATAAAAACTGAATTGAAATCCATCAGAAAATATAGGATGTTTATATATATCCTGTCTCTGAAATAAGCAAAATCCAAACAGACTTCCAGACTTGTAAAATATTTTTTAGTTTCTTCTTTTATAAATCCATATTTACCCAGAGTGATCACTGTTACAGACTCAAAACGTTCCTAATGCTTGGATGCATTTCAAATCAGTGGCATGAAATTAGTCTCGGTGTGGTATTAGTTTAAGGGAAATGTAAGACTATTATTAATGAGAATTTGAAAACTTTTTACACATTACTGAACTTTGTATTTTACATTCATTAACCATTTTTTTAAAACGCTGATGACACAGCATGAGACTACCAGCAACATATTTTGTGCCTTATGTTTGTTAGTTGAGTTGACATAAACTGTATCTCCTGTTGACAGAAATGATTGAAAATATTCACAGACTTCAGCATCCATCACAGAAAAGCTCTGCAGTTATGGAAAGTACTGAAAAAATCCCTTCCTGTACTTCAAAACCACCAGAACAGCAGCGACACCACAATATGAAGATGGAAAGAACAGACAGAAGACAGTCAAACAGACTTCTCTAAGTTAAAATTTTATTACTGCAGCAGATAAACTCTTGGACTGTATAATACTGATAATCAAATTTTTTTTTCTATCTTTGTTCTTCAGCTTTGTCAGTAAAGACACAGCAACATCTTGCACTAAGGCTATGGCTTCGTTACCCAAATATACCTGGATATATACCTAACAACCTCCAATCTATTTTCATCTTGTCATCTTTCTCACTCCACTCCCTTACCCTTTTTTCTCTTTAACACCTCAATAAAAAAGATTGAGAAATCAATTATTTATCTGACCATGTTCATATTATTCTCCAGTTTCATTTAAAAAATTCTTCTCTGTTACAAACCTGTATTTCCTAATTTAACAGAGAACCAGGCCTCATGATTTAATAATGTGAAGTGATTTACTAAAGCACCTGCTCATTTATGATAGCAGTGGTTTTATAAGCTAACCAGTCTCTGGGCTGCCATAGGTATTTGCCAAAGCCCAGCCAATCTGACAATAAGAAAATTCCTTCTGGCCAAAACAGCAGCTAACAGAATGCAAGTATCACAGTCTAATGTCAGGGGCAGGAAAGAAGGAACTGTTATTATGAATAGATTTTAAAAAGTCAATTATGATTATTTGATATAAACCATATTTTTCACCTGCTCCGATCTCACGTGCATCATAGTAGGCAATGAAGACTTAGTCAATTAGAAAACTGACAAAAAATTTGATTGTGACCCCAAAATGTATTTCCAAAGCATGTGGCTTTAACATGAAATATAACTTGCTTGTTATAACAAAGGATGGGAAAAATCAGTCTTTTATATTCGTATACATTGCGAAATGTCAGGCAAAGTTGTAGGAAAATGCTAAGACAAATGTATTCAGTATAAATAATGTCAACATTAAAAAGAAGCCAGCATTGAGCACTGTGCTAGAAGTTCACATAGGTTCCTTAATACAAAATGTACTCATATAAGGAAATAGTTCATTCAATAGTATAAGCCCCATTCACCATTATAAACACAAGCTGAAGAGTAACTTTCCAGACATTTTGAGGAAATGCTATGCTTTATTTTGACATATCATTAAAATTTGCAATTGATTCTAACATATTTTCTTCTCCCTGCACAGAATACAGTTCCCCTCTGAAGCAGTCTATCGCCTTTTAGATGGTGCAGTTATTGATATCTAGTTTCTAAAAAAGAAAAATGGATTTGAATAACTATCTGCACATGTCCAGACACTGGTATTTTAGTTCATCTTAAGCAGCAAGTGTGAAAACAGGAAGATGCTTCAAAGTGCCCTCCTGAATCAGAAAGATGCTTACTGAAGATATTGTAGAATTTACAGTGTGCAGTCAAGTTAATATGTTCCTTTTCATGGTACCACCTGCATCTGTTTTTCCACATACCAATCAACATTTCACCTTGAGCTCTTCAAAGACAGTAATCAATTCTTTTCACAGAGTCCAAGAATTCCTACAAGCTAAGAGCAGACATTTCCCTATTTAAACTAATTTGAACAGACATCACTGTAAATCCAACTAGGGAAGAAAAATTTCCAAAACAGGCTGTTTAAAACAAGGCTATTCATTTGTACCAGCATGGTGCTTCTCTCTGTCTGTGTCCACCTGGAATGACTGGCATTTAAGTACGCAATATTCACCCCAGGACATCACTAGGAGTAAAGTACAAAAAGCCCAAGTTAAAAATTGTAGATGTCAGTCCCACAGAATTTTGAAGCACAGGCTTCAGTCTCCCCATAGAGCACAGTAGTACAGCAAGTATTACATTATAAGACCATAAAAATCTATAGAACATAGCAGTATGTGGGGAGGTGGCACACACTTGGTGCTGTGCTGAAGAACATCGGATTGCTGAGCCAGGTCTAAAACCCTTCAATAGTCAACAGTTAAAGTGAAAAACTATGCATCAGGTTATACAATGGAATCCCACTGGAATCAATTTATGGAAAAACAGGCAAGCACTAAAGTACTGCATATAGAAATATAATGTCTCTCAAAAGCTGTACGTCATATGCTGTACAAATGGAAGACAGAGCAGAGCTGCAATCTAGCCATCTCCAGACAGGAAGCAAAATAGAGACTTTAAGCTTATGCTGTACCCTAATAAATAGGAATTATTCTCATCCCGGACCTGACAACTTAGTTGTAGAGCCACAGCCACAGAGCTGTCTTGCATTCATAGTGTCCCCATGCAATACTCCAGTGAATCACGTATATATGACAGCATCTTTTGGGGTAAGAACAGGCTGCACAGCTCTCCACCATGTAGCACAGATGTGCTTGTAAGTCTTGTCCTCTGAACATTCACTAGTGATGAAATCAAAATTACATTTAAAATAACTAAGTGTTTAGAATTTGAAAATCTGTTGTTTACCTGGTGGTAAATTTGGATTCTCTGCTCAATGCCTTAATAAACAAAAAAACTCAAAGGATAACTCTTACAAAGATGTAGAATGCATTTCATTCCAGTCAGCCATGTCAATATCCTCTAGGAAATATTCCTCCATCATAAAAAGCAACAATTACACCAAGATTATACATATAGGAAAATATAAATTACAAGAAAGGAAAAACCTAAACAACTCCCATTACTTTAAATCAACTTATATAAGCCTACTTCCTTTCTACTGCCTAGAGAAGTTATTTTTGTCTTTTTTGTTTGTTTGTTTGTTTAGTTTTTTGGGGTTTTTTAGGCAAAATCGGATATGGTGCTCAAGCTACATCTGATCTGATACCAGTAAA
Organism: Forpus xanthops; assembly: GCA_032466535.1. Taxonomy (NCBI): domain Eukaryota; kingdom Metazoa; phylum Chordata; class Aves; order Psittaciformes; family Psittacidae; genus Forpus; species Forpus xanthops. The sequence goes on from JASSUY010008763.1 coordinate 12,751, forward strand.
GACATCATCCTTTTTACCCAATCTACCTCTGCTGGCACATATTGCCTCCTCTACCATCTATTAGAGTCTCCTGTCCGGAGCTGGTAAACAGATTCACATTCAGTCACCCCATCCTAGTTCTATCACAATGATTCTATTTTCAAACACACTGTTTTAAACAATTTTTTTATCTGATTCCTTTTACTGAACCAGTTTTGGGAACAGCTTACGGAACATCTTATGACAGCAAGTTTGAATGGGACAGTAATACCCATCAAGCACAAGTGGCAGAGAGCAAAAATTTTGTAGCTGATGGCGTGCATCCAATTGTGCGTGGGGACACTTCACAACTTCTTTATAGGTACAGAAAGCCTTGTCATTATAAACACAAAAGGTGATCAAGCAAGATCTAGCTTACACAGAAAATGGAGATACAAGTTCAGGATTTAACATAGAAGGAAGTGTTTTCTTCAGTAAGCAAGTAAAAGAATTTTGTGAGAAAAGGAACACAATGTGCAGTTGTTAGTGTTAGTACATGCCTAAACTGGAACAAACGAAATAGTGTGAGGATAAAAATGCACATTAACCTAAGAGTTAGCATGAAACTAGGACAGAATAACCACATTCATTCTCTGTGTCAAAGACTGGAGGTAGCAGATACCCACCAGGAAAGTAAACCTGACCTCATTCAAAGAGGCATTTTTACTGTTAAGAACATTGGGAAAGGCTTTTGTGCATGTAATATTTTAATCCAGACCAAATCTGGAGGTAGAGCTACAGTGAAGATTTTATGAGACATAAGGATTTTAGAAATAAATAATACTTTTATACTTGAAAAAGCTTTCAGGCACTGAAGTGTCTAAATAGCTTACAGTAAAGGAATTCTTACTCTGAGCACATTTACTCTAAACAGAGATCCAGTGAAGACAGTGTTGCTTTTTTTTTATCCAGCTGTGATTAGATCCAATTTAGCTTTGTTATTCTGTTTCTTCTGTAAAAGCCTTCATTATTTTTAATTGTATTCATTTGCATCCAAAGGTCTGAATAAGATATTGTTTATCCAAGTTAAAACCAAAATTATTCAAGGCAATCAAATTATTGAGGTATATTCCTCATTCACCTTTGATTCCTAACCAAAGGCTGCAGACACTGAACTTCTTGAAAACCAAAATTCTAAGTGCTTAGCTTTTAGTAACAACAAAAGAGAGTTAAACAAAAAACTTGACACTTTTTGAGAAAACGTATGCAAGTATCATCTGTCCTTATAAATTACTATGAATTCTTATACTTCACAGTTGTTCTGGAAATGTTGTAGAAGTTCAAGTCCGAAATATTCCAAGAAACCCTGGAGTAGTTCCCAAAAAATTAAAATATTAGAGTCTTCTAGATAGGCAAGTGCTTGCTTCAAAGTATCTAAGTGGCTGCCTGTCCACCTACCTAGGGATGGAAGAAGAAACTGCAGTCTAACACTAATTTTGCGAAACAATGCCACTGACTTCAAGGTGTCCAAAATTCTAGTTTGCACCAATACTTGATAAAGAAGAATTCAGTGCCATTTTAATACTTATACAACTTTGTTAGCCAGTAAAATACCCTAACTACCAAGAACATTAGGAGAACAAAAGAGTAAAAATTGCAAATTACAAAAGCTCAAAATTCTATGGACCTAAGGGAAAATCAGAAGGGTACAATAGATAGCTTAAAAGGCAAGGAATAGTGCTTGCACCTAAAAATTTCAGAAGTATTAAAGAGAACCTTGGTTTCTCTCTAAAAACTACAAATGTAAGGTTTGCCTTATCATATAAGCAAAGACTGATTGCAAAGGCTTAAAAACAAGAGTTGATTCCAGTTGATATTGAGATAATGCATTTATCAACATCCTTTTGAATTTTGTAGATTTTATGCAATGCTAACAAAAACAGTTCAGATCCTGCTGCGCGTCACTTATGGTACTGTACTATGCTAGGTATCGCTTTTCAACAGGTGCCACCTTTTAGAATTGTCTGAGTGTATGTCACCAAGACACATTCACCCTCACCCTGGCTTTGGTTTTCATCTGCATTCCTCTGAATTCCACATTTAGCCAAGTATTTCATCAGCTTCTTTCAAAGACTTGAAAAAATGTGGAGTAGAAGCACAATAGCAGAAACCATGTCTTTACTGTCTATTGCTGTAGGTAAGTATGAGTTGACATAGACTTAGAAAAATAAAACTGAAATATGTTCTTCAGCTCAGACATAACACATACTCTGGACAAGGAACATAGGATTTTAAGAAGTTAAGACTACCTATGTACTCATACTAACCAAAGGTAAACTGCTACTCTTCTGTATGCTGTCAACATCTGCAGGATCAGATTTGAGTGTTCTGAAGCCGCCTTTTATCATCTCCTTATGTAAATAAATCCATTATAGAATCCCACTTTTTCTCCAATGGCAATTCCACTGCCAGAAAGCATGATCTCCATGGATGGTTGCCAGAAAGCCTAGCTCACATTCCAACCGCCTACTTTTTAATTATATTTCACATTCCTAGCTTCTTTTAAATAGACTACCAGAATTTCAGAAGGTAATAAAATAAATGTTGAACCTATCTAAACTTCAAACCATTAATAATTTTTCATTATTATTAATCTGTCCCACAACAACTCTCTAAAGTACAGCAATCATTATGGAGAAAGGTATATCTAAGTATCTTTGGAAGATATATCTATGGAAGTATATATATAAGATAATGTCTGAGACAGTAGTGTTTCCTATTATTTTAGAATATCTATTAATTTAGAATACCTCAAATTCTAAAATAATAGGAGATAAAATAATAAGTGAGATGAAAACACACATTGGTACTGATATATAACACATGTAAATGAATTAAGTTTAAAAAACAAACAAAAAACCAAGCAAAATATCAGAAGCTGAATTAGTGACTTATACACACTAGTTCTCATACCTGGACTTCTGCCTTGGTATTGTGCTGTCCAGATTAGACTCAGATTGCTTTAGTTACCCAAGAACCCTTTTCCCTATTTCCTGTCAGAAATCTGTACACAGTTGATAATTGCCACTCACCAACTTTGAAGAAAGAGCTATCACTTGCTAAGACAATTATCACAGAACATCTTAATTTATCTTAATAATTTATTCATTGGTTAAAAGGATACTGGCTTGTGAATCCTGTGGCTACAGGCAATGAATACACACTATACTTACAGAGAAGAAACAGAATGCACTGAGAGATCTAGAATTCTGACGGGTGCTTAAACATTTCAAAAGCAAAACATTATCATAAGCAGCATTTTCAGGGGAAAAAAAAGTGATCAATTGCCATCAGAATGTTCTGCAGTTTTAATGGGCTTCCAGCCTTGCTGTGAAACAGCCTACAGCTGAGAAGTCTCTGCAGTGACAGACAGATAAGCACACTTATGTGTAAGGCACAATCATCCCACTTTTTTCCTGAATTCATTCAGTATATGAACATTACAGGAATGAGAACTAGTGCTTTCTGAGCCCTTTAGGCTTCATATTCCAAAGATCAGTAACTTCTTTTTTTAACATCAATTGATGTAAAACATGGAGAAACTAGGGGACAAGAGTGTGCAGAAGAAGGGAACAGAAAGTACAAAAGCCCATCAATAACCCTTTATATTTTACAATGGTGATCAAAAGTATTCTAAATGCAAAACCGACTCTTTAGTAAATTCACTAATTTAGTTTTTCTTCTACGTTTATAGTAGGTGCATGTAATCAGTACTGTCAGATGGCACCAGAGTTACATGTATGCTTACAAATTAAGTTGGCAGGCTTTACATTTGTTCTCATTTTTCTTTTTAAAATGTTCCATGTAAAATTTTAATATCATAGTTTTGATATTTATGGTATTTCTGACTTCTTGATTTCATCATAAATGTCAAGATACTTGCTTTTTATTTTCACATTAAAAACTTCATGGTTTCTTTAGAATGGAAATTATTTAGTTCTCTTGTTGCCATAAGTATTTTTATACTTCTCTATGCAGAAGATAAAAAAGCCAGAAGATGTATAAAGAATATCAATATATTTAATGCCCCGTGATTTTTAAACCAGTCTTCTTTAGAACCTACTTAGGGACTGTGCACATTCACTTTAGCTATGCTACAGGTGGGAGGGATCACTATGATTATACAAGCCGACCAGATGAAACTTTTCCCACAAACTAATTCTAGACCATTTCAAAAACAAACAAAAAACCAACCTGATCTTGATTAAGGACTTGAGGGAAAGGACATAGGATAACACCCTTCGAATAAACCACTATCTTCATATAAAAATAAAACTAACAAAACCACACCACTAACAACCCCCATGCTTAAACTGTGCCCACAGTTGTGCAATTGGAAAAATAATGGAACTCAATTTCGGCCTTCAGATCTATTTTAAACTTTTGGCAACAAGATTATAGAGCTTTGTAATAGCAATTAACTAGAGAGCAACTAATTAATCCTTTAAACATTTCTTGAATAAGTTAAATAGACAGAGCTCCTGATGTCTTTCAGTCTAAAGCACACTTTTTAATCTTTCGCATCCTGTGATGCTCCTCTAAACCCACTACAAATTATCAGTATCTCTACTAAAAAAAACCCAAAATAAAGGAAAACATCTAGAATTTACTTACAAATAAAGACTTATTTTTTTTTCTACTCTAACTTGAGAGTCCTGTGTTTATTCAATCATCATACTTGTCTCTATACAACTGTGAGATTGAGCTGTGGTTTTGCCTAGTAATTCAATGAAATTAAACATAACCTGGAATGAATAATAGGCATTTTCTAGAGAAATGGTGCTGTGCAGACACTTGGTTGTAAACCTATCAGTATCTGCTGCCTGTACCCTCAGCCTAGGATTTAATCAACTTGTTATCACCCCTCTGCATTACAGAACTGAAGAAATGGACAGCAAAAAATACAAGTATACAGGCCTCTTCTTGGTAGAAGTAATATTTCTAGACACTGTCAATCTCTAAACTGAGATCATCATGTCCATGTGTAAGGAAAATACCAACAAAACAACAAATGAGATTTCAGCACTTGGAATACATCAATATGATTTAAAAACCAAAAATAAAATAATAATTTTTTTCTGCAGCTGCATAAAGTGACGATTTTGGCTGGTTTGAATTAGTCAAAGTGGAAACAGAAATCATCACAGATCTCTATCTTCCCCATCTCTACAGGCAGTCCCCTGTATTAGAGGCCAAAACAAGATACAACAAGCTCTTTTGACTTTGACCTTTAACTGTCATTAATCAGCATATAAAAACATATTCTATATGTAGCAATTCTACATATCACATAACTAAAGATCCTTCAGTTTTCCTGCTCTCACTAACTACCTGCTCTGGTTTTGCTTCTCCAGAAAAACGTGATTGCCTGACTTCTGTATCCCTTTACAACCATACTTTTTTCCTTCTTCCCCCTCCTTAGCAATTCTAGAATGAAATAATTTATAGACAGGTACAGTTAAATAAATATTAGTGCTTGCACAAAATAAAAAAATGGTTTGCTAGCTTTAGAAGCTTTAAGCATTTTCAAAATCTTTTAAACATACTAATAATTTTACAGTGCTTACACAATCTCTAGGAAACTTATTTTTTAATCTCTAATTTTAAACTTTGCTATATGATTTCTGGTTTCTCAAGTTTGAATCATAACTTCAAAGAGAGGCTGCCATACCAATTGTTTCTCTTACCAGCCCAACCTATCTTAATTAATTTTCCTTCTATTTGTGATTACACAATATCCTTGCATGAATTACCACAATCGCTAGCCTGGACTATATTATGAGGAAAGCATTTAATGTATTTTTAGCTATGCTTTAGCATAGCTAAAACAAAGAAGAAGAACCAGATAATAAGATTAGGCAGCTCTCTACAGACCAATGACACATATACTGTAGACATTGTTCAGAAACTTTGGTGGTTTTCTTATTGATTTTTCTTTTATTACAGGCTTGGGAACAATAAGAAGATGGGCACTGCATAAGCGCAGTAAAATTAGAATATTTTGATGTTTGATCCAAGAGGTGGCAAAAAAAGAGACCTGAGCAAATGTGCACCTGAGTTCAGTTTGCATTCCCAATCTTTAGACATAAGTCTGTATCTCCTAATATCTAATGTAGCTATTTGTTACTCCTATGTACTATCCAGCACCTAAAGCAAATAGTCAGGGGAGTAGAAATTTTAATGTCATTTATTCCTCCTAAATATTACCTAAAAACTCACAGCAGCTGTATATACAGTTACACAGCTAGAAGTACTCCCAGAAGCTTGAGAGCATTCATCTAATAAAATATTCCCCTCTTATCTATGCTGTAGCTTCAAAAAACACTTTTAGCTCCCAGCAAAGACAGAATGTAACTTGTTCAACTGATCTGGAGATCTTGGAAAATAATTAATAAGAATAAACATATTCTGCCACATTGCATTGACAGAAGTCATGCAAGTCCAATATGGAAACCACTGATCATATTGAATTGCTAAATGGCTATGGAACCATGGAACAAAAGGATATTACAGAACTGCCATACTTGAAGTATTCTACCGCTGAAATTTCTGTTTAATTTCAAACTGGCAAACTAAAACCAGCTCTTTTCTTACCCTTATTGTACATATTGGTTGGTACTTGCACATCACTCAGACTGATATTCACAGGCAAGTTATTGAAGTGGTCATTTGGCACTAGAATGAACTCCTTCCCCAGCTCCAGATAGTTTCCTTCTTCATCTCGTTCATTTATGAGCACAGCATTGAAGTATTCATACTGCAAAAGAAACCCAGTAAACATTCAGTACTCAGAATTCATATTCAGCATAAGCTCACAAGATTTTAATATTTTAACATATTTATCATTCATTGATTGGCATTTACATATATCTCCATCTGGAAGACCAAGATATTTTTTTCATCTCTCAGATTCCCTCTGTACTTCTAGGACAGGAACATTTCTGAAACCATATTTATCAATACTTCCCAAGAAAACCCCGTATTACCTCAGATCTCTGGCTGCCCTGAAAATGTTTGAGGCAGTCCAACAACACCCTGAACAAAAACAATATATGCACTATTTTTAATACAAAGGTCTCTAGATTTAAATAAATCCCTAAATAATTATTTATATCTATAGATCCCTTTAGCTTATTTCCAACAGTTTACAAACTGCTATCAGTGATGTACTTATGCCTTGAGAAACTAAACATATTTTTACTTCTTGAGAATATAAACTGCATCTGTTGTTGCTTACCCAACGTGTACTGACTGACACTTCCTAAAAAAAAATATTTGATTTATCCTGAATTTTACAGTTGTACATCACAGCAAGTTTTGTTAAATTATGCACACTTCAAAACAGATATATAAACTTAGCAGTGACTTTATTTGAGCAAGAACTTATTGTCTACCTGTTACAGACTCCTGAAGACTATTTGCTCTATTTTGTATAGAACTACAACCAGACAAGCAGAAGCAATTTAGATAAAATTATTTATTTATGACATAGTTAAATAAGAAACTCTATCAAGCTCTGAAGTGAGAGTGAAGACTACTTTTTAATCTCTTAAATAACCTTAACACTTGGCAACAGTTTGTGATGTGTTTCTTAACTGAAAGAGACCAAAGTTTAGTTTTGAAGAATCTCATTAATTTAAATATGAGTCTCTGTCCCAACTAGCTACCTGCGAGTAAATCAATAAAATAGACATAAATCTATACATTCATAGATCATATGGTATCTATACAACCTGTATAAGGATAAACATACTATGCCATTTACAAAGGTAAAACAGACCAATAAGCACAAAAACTTAAAATGTTTTTCACAAGCATTCTTAGTGTGATATGCAACTCATTTTACTAAAAAAGAATTACTTAAAATCTTACAATCTCTACACTTCCATTAAAAAACTCAGTAATACCAGTGTCTTAAACGGAGTATTGCTTCAAAAGCAGCTTTCCATACCCTGCTCTTTTAGGGTTTAGATTTTCAAAATGACAAACCCATAGTTCAGATTTTAAATGAAAGTAGAACACAAAGTCACTAATAGCTAGATTTTGAGGACCTCCTGTGTATGACAGAAATATTTAGACAAACTCAGTATTCCACATAATATTAATCACATATAACAAACACTAAGACACTTCATTGTCTGAAAAATCAATCTGAGAAATTAATCTGATACGATCAAGCATTTGGTCTTAAAAGTTATTTTATTTTATTAATTTATACTGATATGAGACACATCTACTGCATATATCTCATGAATATATAGAGTCAACTAGTGAATCATCAAGTTCAGGAAAAAAATAACCCAACCCACAATAACCCCTAATAGCCCTTTATTTTTCTTTTTAACTCCAAGAGCCCCAGGTAAGGGAAAGAATAAAGATATAATTTGTCTAAAGCTGTAGTTTCATTAATTAATTCCAAAAGTTATTAGAATTATCCAACACCCCCACAGATGCTACTGTTTTCCATACCATTTGGGGGTTTGTTATTGTTACAGATTTTATTCGTCTTATACCAAAACCAAAAGGATGAAGAAACAATCATTTCCAAGAAAACCCTCTCCATCTCTGCTTATTATCCAGGTCTATCATGGATCATTAACTGCACTGCATGCCTGCTGCGCACATGTGACAGCAGCTTTTTCAGTTTACCCTTTCTGCAAAAGCCAGAGACAATTGGCAGAAGACTTGAAAGCCCAACTCATATTTCCCACCTTAGTAAGAAACAGAATATTCCTTCCAACATTAAACAATGCAGTAATGACAGTTGTAAAATACAATTCTACTCAAGCATGGAAGAGTAAGTTGTACAGCTTTTCCATTATATATTAGATAATATCTAAGTCTGGAAAAAAGGCTGATATTCCATCCTCTGGGAGTACAGTAATAAATAAAATTCTATATTACATGCTTCTTTCTTGCCAACTGCATCCTTCTTCACAATAATTGTGCAGTCAAGTTGCAGCAGGGTGTGGATGATTGTTTCAACTGCTTTCCAAACCACTTGTTTTCCTGTCCTTTAAGAGGTGGGTTTGTTTTCCTTTTACTCTGTTGGAAACAGTATTGCCTCCATAATTGCTGGAGCTACAGATAAGCCATTGTATTGCTCTCATGACACTTCTTGGCTTTGTAAATTGGGACTGTCACAAAGAGATCAAAGGGGGGTTTGGGTTTCCTTTTCTTATTAAGACCACCACTGGAAGCATTCATAACGCCTAACTCCAACTCTCGCATTTAATATTACACTTAAAGAGAAAGGTGAACACATTTCAAGATAAAAATTTTTGTACTAAAATAAGTAGAAATATACTGTTCTCCTTTAACTGAATTTATGCAACAAGGAATAATTTCCACAGTAATTCACACAGACATAGTGATTTCAAGGATGTAAATTTACCTTCCCCATGGGTTTTATAATATTTTGAAAATTGCAGGAAAAGTGGTCAAATTTCAAATGAAAATGTCAGATTATACATGGAAATTACCTCTAAAATAATATTATTTTCTTTCATTCAGTGGGTTATTTCCTTTTCCAAAGGAGTTAATTAGTAGACATCTTTCTTCAACATGTTCTGAAAGTAGCAAGACTAGCCAAGTGTTAAAATCTGCTATATTCTACATAAAATGAAACTACTCATTTCACAATTAAGGGTGTTTAGGACCAATGGTTTCTTTGGGATATTTATTATTCACAGATTTATTGGTCTGAGTCTGTATTTTCTCTTTTCAATTCTACAAGTGTATACACAATTATATGATTGGGGAGTGTGAGAGGATATTGAAGTAAATAGTATAAAATTTACCTGATAGTATTTACAGTAATAAATATTTTCCTAGGTTTTTTTTTTATTTATTTTTTCATTTAGAATGTGTTGGGGTTTGGTGTGTTGGGGTTTGTTTGTTTGTTTGTTTTTCAAGACAGAAGCCTACAGAAATAACATATTAAAGACAGCCCAAGTTCTAAACCTGACAAAACATCAGGCAAAATATACAGGTCAAAAATAATACTGAAAAGTTCAGCATTTAATCAGAGCTGTTATAAAGTAGCTTCTGTTTTCACTTCACTTCCAAGGAAATTGATGAGCATGACAGCTGAAACGTGGTACAAGGAAAATTAAAAATAAAAATTGGAGAAAGAAAGAAAATATAAAAGTAAATCCATCTGGTGTTCTGACACTGCACTTGAGAGAATGCCCAAGGGAAAGAGGACAAAGTCCTGTTTGCTGACAACACAAATATTCTACCTGCTAAACAGTAAAAGAAAATGACTTCAATTTAGTCTTGTCAATGAAGGTCAATCTTTGATGTAACCTTAACTAGGTGAGTTCTGAATGTGTGCAATAAAACATGCCAAGAAGTTATTAGTCAAATAACAAAATAATTACTCAGGTTGGGAGCATAGCCAGTCTCTACTGTAACTTGGCCAATGGGTGAGTTTACATCAACCTTACATATAGACTTAGCAATGAAGTGGACAACCATCACTCAAAGGAAATCTCATTCACATAATCTATTATATGCACCTCAAGATCTAAATATGGACTCTCATACTTTTGTGCTTTTAAATTTTCTCAAGTAAATACACTGGAGTTTCTTATTTGTACATTCCTTAGCAGTGTCTAGTCACTCTGAATGTTTGATCAAGCATTTTGAAGCCCCTACTCTATTGTAATAAAGACAACTTAGATCAAAGCCATAAAAATTAGGGACAAATAGGAGTTTCAGTTTTCATAATATTTTATCATTGTGAAGGAAAAAGCCTTCCCAATGCAAACCAATACAAATTCATCAGTGTTCTCAATAGAACAAGGATGGGACAAGTCTGCCTCAGCAAGGAGATGACCACATTTGAGATATCCCAAAGAATCATACTGTGAATAGTCTGCAGAACCCTAGGCTGCTCCAACATACTGATATAATCATAGCACAGAGAGACTTATGGGGCTGTTAGGAGATCAATTACAAAATTTTTTTACAGGTTCATTCATGCTGACTAGCAAAGGCAAGCTTTGTTTTAAAACACCATAGGTTAACATCAGCCACAATACAGAAGTGTGTGCAGTATGATCTCTTTGTGCGGTTGCCACAGACATGTTAATGTTAATAAAAACATAATTCCTTCAAAGGTATCACAGAAAAATGTGGGGAAGTACAAGGTTTGTGGGATGCAATGAGAACCATGGGGGAACTAGCAGGGGAGAACTGATTTGCAAGGCAAGAAAGAAATTTTGAAGATATCAGTTCCAGTTTAGACACTTATTTTTTGGCATAATGTCTCAACTAAACAAGCACCTTTATACAACGGACACCTTGCTTAAACAAGACATCAGTAATTTAGATATAGTACTGAAAAGTATTTTGCATGTCTTGAATAATTGCAACTGTGGTAGATGAGTGACATTCTATATTTCTATTTCCATTTATCTAATCGTAAACATATCTTGTGATACTTATTTATCAAATATTTGTTACAACTGTAAACAGCTTATTTATTTAAATATTTACCACTTAAAAGATACATTCTAATGCAAATTGCCTTTGCAACTTAGAGAGTTCTTGGTACATAAAAGAAAACATGTATCAATTGGTTACACTGTATTTTTAAATGGAGTAGCTTGTTTTCATAGGTATGAAATGATGAAAGCCACAATTTTAGTTTGTTTTTTTTTCTATAGTACAGAAATTGTTCCAAAAGACTAAAAAAAAGAGAGAAAGAAAAAAAGTTCTATTCACAGAGCTATGAGGACTAAGAAGGTGTAAGAACAAAACCAGGAATGATTTGCACTAATGGGTCAGCACTATAGCAGTATTGAGGTTACACTGATAATTTTTACCAGTGCAAGAACCATTTTCACAGTGTTTCATCTAAAGACAAAGCTGGTTGTCTCTGGGAAACACTAAACCAAGGAAACTTTATGGAGTTTGTATTGCAACTCAAAATGCTAGAGCATCAGAGAGAAAATTAAGTAGTAAACAACAAAGAATATTAAGGAGAAAGCAAAACCTAGCATTAAACAGCAGACAATTAGAAATGAACAATAATTTGAATATCTACTGCAGTTTCAGAAAAATAGCTGTCATCAGAGAACTAAAAAAAAAAAAAAGATAAGTTTCTTTTCTCAAGGCTTTGATAAGTAGGACACATCTCTGAGAGGGCAGAAATATTCATGATATGTACAAAATAAAATCTGAAGAGTTATCCATTCTGAGGGAGGGTTGCTTAATACAAAACATACTGACAAGTCTCCACTCTGGTACTTGAGTGTTAATGAAGAGGCAGATGTCTGAATGCATATCAGTTTCTAATGCTCAAAGACGTCTCTTCTCACAGTTGTCCAATGAGGAGGATTTACATTTTGAAGCACATGATTAAAGCTCGTCTTCAAGAACTTAGTCTGATGTTTAGCAGCATAAAAGTTCATAAAAGCTAACTGCCTCATTCAATAAAAACTGGTTTGAGTTTTAAGGTTTTTAGCTTTCAGAAAACTGACATCTTTTGTAATATGCCATCTTTATAATTTCTGATTATTCTGTGAAAGTTCTTACTTGCTCCTCTGTAAGAATTTCCAATGCTTCTGCCTCCAACCCACCCCCACCCCTTTTCATGTCTTTAACAGTAAAGCTCAGAAAACACCTGGCATTTGAAATGTGGTCAATTGGGAATAGCACAAAAATTTCACTTGTAAGTTTGTAAAACAACTAATTTAATCAAATTAAGATGGCATTACCCTGGGCTATCCATTCCCTCTCAATACAACTACCCTAAAAAATGGTCTTAAACAGGATAAATAAAATACTTCATTAAAGTATAAAATCAGTAATACTTCATTAAAATATAAAATCAATTACACCAGTATGTAAATTTATAACACATCAATGTCTCAGAGGTCTTGTAAGGTTTAACTAGTTTACTAAGAGTGGCAAGTAGTAATTATCATGGCTATTTCAAATCATCCAATAAAGTTAAAAAGAGTCAACTTCAGGTTGTAAGTTTCAGATGAAGCCTTCTTTTCTCTTAGAGATAAGTAACTTCTAAAATACCTATTTATACATACAAAACCCCTCAAGATTCTTTTCTTTGTCACATGGCTGAACAAAAAACTCTTCAGTCACTTTAAAATTTGGCAAACATAATAAAGGAGACAAGGCTTCCAGTCTGACATTTTGGACACTTGTATGACAAGCCCCATTGTAAAGCTAATGTTTTTGCTGGGTCTAGAAATGTAAGAGATCAGCATGCTAATTTTGAAGAGTAGGGTTGTAAATGAGTAAAATGTAGGATGTTAGGCTTTGTTAGCAACTACAGAGAAAAGGAAATTACTAAGATAAGCTTTGCCAGAACCACCTGTTGGTTACTGATATGACAAAGATCCTAAAACAAA
>JASSUY010008764.1:1482-20857 GCA_032466535.1 Forpus xanthops
CCCCCCCCCCCCCCCCCCCCCCCCCCCCCCCCCCCCCCCCCCCCCCCCCCCCCCCCGTCAACGCTGTTCTTTAGAACAGTTTGCACGAGAAGGGAGTCTGAGAACACAGTATGAGAGATAAAAATACACTACTGCAGGAAACCCCAAACCACAATACCAGGGCATAAAGTACAGTACAGCGTAAAAGCTATGTGGACTTGTCTAGCTCTGCTTGGCGTGAGGGCATGGCTGGAGCAGTGAATCACAGTAGGAGAGCAGCCAGGGCTCTGGGAAACATCACTCTTCTGCAAAGAACTGGAATTTTAAGCAGAAGAGCAATGACTGAAACAAGCTTTAGGTATGTAGAAAGGCTGTTGCATAGAAGGAAAATAACCTGTTCTCTGCAGCCTGGACACTATAAATGGGCAGCAGGATAGACAGATGGAGAACATGGTGGGAGACTTGCTAACAGTAAGGGCAGGGAGGCAGTAAAACACAGACTGGGGTCTTATGCCCTCCAGTCCCTTTAGGCCATAAGCAATGACACAGATGTAACTGGGGCAGGGGAACAGACCTGAGCATGTCCTTTATCCTTGCCAGCCCTACTACTCTGCAAAAGTAAACTTTTGGCTTCTAAGGACTTTTTGGGGTTTACCTTTTTGGTCTCTGAAAGGACTCCAGCAAATGCTATTTACATTATGGTTTCCTTCAGTTATTTCACTCCTTCTCAATCAAATTACCTAAGTGTAGCTTTCAGAAATGCCCAACTTCCTAAGCAACACCTCTTGGCATGTTTTTCTTCTTTCTAAGACTAACAGTAACAAGGACATATCACCCCTTGCAACAACAAGGCCTTTCCAAACTGAAATCAGTCTTACTTTATCCACAGCAGATGAGCGCTCATTTTCTGTCACCCAAAACAAGGTAGGGTAAACTGTTACATATCCCTAACCAGCAGCTCAGTTCATTTCCACAAACTGAGTTGCCTTTAAAATCCCAAGGGATTATTTACCACTTCCTGCTACAAACGTATGACTGCATTTAATCCCTGTGCTTGGCAAAGGGAACATATTGCATTAACAGCAATTAATCAGGGTTTAGTCTCAGCTAAACCTAAATCAGTTAAGAAATACAAAAAGCAACCTAGGACAAGAAGAGCAGCCAACTCCACACTTTCATATGGAATAACACATTGGCAGCATCCAAAGGCATGGAAGTGCAGCAGCATTCACCCTGTATAAAAAGCACAGCAGAAGCTTCCATACAGAGACTGACAGAAATACATAGACTGCAAAGGCAGCACTTGCTCTGGCTCTGTACAGAGGCAACTACAAGTTTCTGTGGAGCTTCTTTTTTGAATACACTCTGTATTTTAATTACACATTAACTTCTTTTAATAATGCAAGGCATGGTTTAATATAAACATTCAGATTATAGAAAGTTTTATAACAGCATAAACACATCTGTCTGCTCAGATCTATTTTACAAGATTGCAAAGCCAAACACTGAGGCCAGGCTTGAAAACAGCATCTCTTGTCATACAGTCAGAATATTGTACATACAGAATACAGCTTGACGCTTCTCAGGTTCGCCAGCACAACACCCAGTTTGTATTATTCATCCATAATATAAGTGCTTCTGTCCTACAGACACCTCACCAAGGGGCAGAAATGCCAAATGTGTAATTTTAGAGAGTGATATATAACCACAGAACCATGGAATGGTTTGGGTTGGAAGGGACCTTAAAGATCATCTAGTTCCAACTCCTTGCCATGGGCAGGGACAAGAGTGCAAGATCACCCTTAGTAAAACATATATAAATTACACTTTGGCTAAGTCTTTCAACAATGATTTCTACAGATATCTTCCCTCAAACATTCTGACTTAACTGCTCAGTAGGTACACAAATAGATGAACAGAACCTCATCCAGTCCAGAAACTCTTTAAAACCATTCTGTATTTTCTTCAGAGCTATTACAATTGAAGGGCATAGCTACGTTTTAAGAGTCAAGTCCTCTTGCAGAAAAGGAACTAGAGATGCTTGCTTCAAGAACAGGCCTTCATCACGCTTATTTCCACGCAGCACCTTGGGTCAGTCAGCAGATACACTTGGAAAGCCATGTGTTCAGAAAGACAGAATGGTCTTATGAATTATTTCAATGCACTCCCTGATTTCATCCTCCTTAATGACAAGGGGTGGTGCCAGCCGGATGATATCACCATGAGTAGGTTTGGCAAGAAGTCCGTTATCACGAAGCCGCAAACACACCTTCCAGGCATCGTAGTCTACAATTGAAGATAAAAAGAAACAGAAGACACTTAGAATACAGCACAAAATGCTGCACAATTGGAGCATGTGGCATGTGGGGCCAGACTGTAAACTGTCTGCCATCTGGCAGGGAGAAGATGAAGTGCATTCACAAATGAAGCAGTTGCTTCTGAGCCATCCCCTGCAATTTGCAGTGAACATGCAAGACTGCTGCAGAAATGCAGTTTGTCTGAAGGGATTCATAAGCTTGCCTCTAGTACACTGAGTTTTGCTCCTTCACAGCTGAGTGCTTGTCTTGTAGCAATAAATTTAAAACAGGGAACCATGCGAAGCATGTCATTTATGCCTGGATTTCAGCGCATCATGTGTATGTCCTCTGCAACAGCTCCCTACAGCACTGTGTCATTCAGCATGTATTCAGAACAAACATAATTGTCTGCTCTGGCTCCTAAGCAGTTTTCTGATGTAACTCAAGGCGTTAATTCCTAGAAACCTGTTCTCAGTTGTCAGCATTTTCCTGCTTTGTACTCTCCTAGAGTCATTGCACTCTTCCAGTTATCCTGGAAACAACCAACCTCAGCTAGTCCTTCCACCAGCTGACAGAAACTAGTGTTCTAGCTGTGGCCAGTTTTATTCTGATGAAGAGACAAAACGGTATTTGTTGGGGGAAAGATTCACCATCAGGTTTGAACATTATCAAATTATAAATCACTAAAAACAATTGTTCAGCCTTACTTAGTAAAAAAACCCTAATTTTGGTAGCACACAGTCACTTGCCTACATTTTCAGTAGGTACTACGGTACTATAGCCAAGATCTGAACCCAGACATGATGCCTATAAACCATCCCCCTACTCCATTAAGATACTTTCAGTTTAAGCTGAAAAATGTTTGTTCATGCTGTGGTTGTGCAGTTGATTTTATTTCCTTACCTTTGGTTTCCCGAATTACAATTGCATTTAACAGTCCTCTTCCTCGTACACAAGTTACAATATCTGATGGTGTCTTCATGAGCTCATTTCTTAGTATGTTCCCCATTATTTCTGCATTTTTAGCCAAGTTTTCCTCTTCAATTACCTAAAGGGAAGTCAGATCTCCAGTTAACTGCAGGGCACAGTGTTTGTTTTCTGTACCATGCTGCAATGGATGACTAATGGCACTACAACTGCTGAGGTACAAAAGCTGCTGCATCCAGCGTATCACTGCAAAGGCTGCATATCCAAGCAGATTAGTATTAAGCCTTTATTTATTCTGGCTTACAAGAAACAATCTCTTTGAAATTTTATTCTAAATTAACTGCTTTTCATTTGCTGTTATTTACAAGTAAATGATACGGCTCTGGAGACTCTTAATCTGTCCAGGTCCACAGACTGGGTAATGATGAGGCTTTCAGAGTGACTTGCATTACACGTAGTCAATTATATTGTCACAGAATAATTAGGATATGGACCCTGTACAAGGCATTTTGCTAGCTTCTGTCTGAGCCCCAACAGCACAGATGTTATCAATGTCACAGAGCAGCAGCCTCTGCAGTATGGTACAGTAAAATAAGCCAATTTAAAATGTCTTTCTGAAATTAGTGAAAGTATTTTACTGAAACCTCCCTTAGGTAACTTTTGTCATTGAAGACATCGAGACCACAGGAACATAAAACTCAGGACACATTCCCAGTAAAGACTTCAGCAGTTGTTTTGTGATCTATGCAAAGTTAGCCACTACCAATTTTCTATCCTTATTTAAAGCTGTATTTCTGCTTGCAGTGTAACAAATAACATAATTTATTTAAGCAACGATCATGTCAGTCTGGCGTTTCTTTTCCTTTGGAATCCAAATCTCTATTACAACATACAAACCTCCAGTGCTGCTATTGCAACGCGGCAAGCTAATGGATTTCCTCCATATGTAGATCCATGTTCACCAGGCTTAATGGTCAGCATAACTTCATCATCGCATAGGACTGCTGAGACCTGAAATGAGAAGGTCAGCCAACTGATTTACATATATATTCGTATTGTAAACTTAAGTATCTCTCAAGCAAACTTTTCCCCAGGGCTCAGGAAAGGATAATTTCCAGCCTGTGGTGATACGTTACGTTTACATTCCCAGCTCTGCACAGGGAAGTGTATCTGACAATCACATTACAGCTTAATCCCTTAAATACACTTAGCTATAGTGGTGACATTAACATCTAACTACAGTTGAGGGGCATTTCTCCAAACTGAATATTATTTCAAGAGTTTCAGCTTCAAATACTCTGTGTAGTAACTCAGAAATACCTCCAATCAGCCAAAATTGTTCAAGGCATATTGCCATTTCCAAGCTAATCAGCAGGAATTTAAATCACTCCAAGAGGATAAAACTGTCATGCGGGCATGCCAAGCGGATGAAAGTTGCTCAGAAATAGCTTGATAATTTCTGTTTTAAGGCACATTGGTATTTTTTTTGCCTTTGCAGAATTCACCTAGAAATAATCACAGCAAGACTGTGATAAATACTCTCCAGACAGAGTACAACAGACTAACCAGGAATTCCAGAGTGAAAAGCTGACCACTGGATACTTATCTTCCTGACAGGATAATATCAAACTGAAGAAAACAGATTAATTTTTCAATTAGTAGACAAGAGCTAAAAACACCTAAAAAATCACCAGCCTAAGAAGATGGCATCTAATAACTTGCCACCCTAACAAGCTGAATATCAACATAGGAAGTTCAGGATACCATATAGACAGTTCAGCTATAAAGGTAATATATATCCCACTGTTTTCCTATGTATCTCTCACAACTTGAACTGTTTGTCTCACAAATCATAGTTAATCTTGTAAACACTGATTTCCAAGTGCAACGAACATCAGACTTACTGTTCTTCCAACTAGCAGACTTTCAGTGCTAATTACTTAGGAATCACTATTCTACAAATGGATATTTCTTTGTTACTCACGGGATATAAGCCACCAGAAAGGGCCTTTCCAAGAAGAACTATATCAGGTCTCACATTTTCATGGTCAACAGCTAGCATTTTCCCTGTTCTGGCTAAACCAGTCTGTACTTCATCAGCAATAAACAGAACCTGTAGAGACAAAGAAGAAAAAGCCACACATAAAAGAATGACTTTTAACTCCCATTCCCAACTCAGTTCAAATAATACAGCACAATTGCATGCAGTAAATGAAAGACCTTCCAGCTGCATTACTCTAAGTACATGAAGGTACTTCCTTTACCTCCTCTAAACCTCCTGAAGACTTAAGTGTTCTATGAAATGTGAAACTACCAACAACTGAACATATTGTCCTCTCTCTCTGATATTTTTAGCACATTCTGTTCCACATAAGGCATAGTCCACATAGGGTTGGACACTGTCCAACCAATACCTATTTGCCATACAACAAGGAGTAGGATTTCCAAAAAAGTTAGGATTCGTCTATCTCTACTCCCAGTGCATGATTTGTACCTTTGGAAGCAGAAGGACATGGAAATGCACACAAACACATCTTCCCACCTTTCCAGAGACACTGAATGGAAGTGTGTCTTCACTAGCAGAGAACAGTTATGGATCTAACACTCCTTTTTCAAAACTAAACATTTCTTAGTACAATTCAGACAGGATATAGTATTGAGAATAGGAGTCAGGACTGGGTATGAAAGAGAATAGAAGCAAATGCTGAGAAAAGGACAAACTTATGAGACCTCTGGTCTTCAGAGAATTGAAAAGATCATTCTTAAGCATATTTTCTTCACTGTGCCATTCTATGACCCACTACTAGCTCCTGGTAGCACTTAAGCACTCCATAACAAGGTCCCTTGACAGCCATGGTAGTACCATTGCAGGAATTAGCTTCTGGCCTAAGAAACTTATAACGTGAAAAAGAAATGAAAAGTTAAGGTAAACTAAATGCAATATCAAGAGCATTCATAAGAAACTTCAATCAGTGACAGCAGCAAGAAAAATTTGTACTGCTAACAAGTACTTCCTGGTAAGGAAAAGAGTATGGTTCCCCTATTCCACTGAAAGAAAAGGAAATTACTAAGTAGCACATGAAGTCCTGCACCTTGCATACAAGGATGACCTTACAAAGCACATCAGTAAACACAGTGTGTAATGTTTAAGCCACTTTGTTACAGAGAATTCCTTACATTGTGTTTTGTGCAGAGGTCCCGCACTCCTGTGAGATAACCTTTGTCAGGAACGACCACACCTGCTTCACCTTGAATGGGTTCAACCATGAACGCTGCTACGTTGGGATCTTGAAGGGCACGCTGTAAAAATGGACACATGGATAGGAAAGACAAGAAGAAAAAGCTTTTATTAGGTCAAATTTAGAAGATACAGAGCTGAATGCATGCAGCAGAACCTAGCTCTAAGCCCAGAGTTCTGTCTCAAGTGATAATAGCATCCATACCAGGAGTTATCCCCAAATGCCATTCCAGTTCCAACACAAAAGCCTGTGTTATTTTTGTCTTGAGAAGTCAGCTGCTGTGCTTGCTTGGAAAGTTATGAAGCTTGAAAACTGCAAACTCGGACAAGCAGATTATCAGACCAGTTCTTAAATTACGTCAGAAATACACCCAGTTTGGTATTACCCCATGCAGGACAAACAGTTGCTCAATGCTTCCTTCAAACTAAGAACAGAGCCTCTCTAGAACAGTTTGGTCACCTTAAAGCAAAGTCCATAGCTATATTCTTGCACCATCAGGTTCTAAAAGGTTTAGAAGTCCACAAGACTCAAGAGATATAATGATTCCCAGCATGAATTTACTACATAATTTCTCAGTATGGCCTCATAAATAGAATGAATTCATTCTAACAGACACAGATCTCCATTTCAGGTCTCCACAGCATATTATTCAAAACCTTGATAAAGCTGGCTGAAAGCCACTAAATACTTACAGGGCTTTCACAATGGGCAGCTTTATGCAGGTTCACATCTGAGTAAGCTTTTCCACACTGCAACTATAATACACTGAGAGACCTTTGTTTCCCCTAACCAAACCTAAGGAGGCAAGCATCTCTGTCCTAAACCCTCCAATCTCCACGGCAACTCACTTGTACTAAGCAGACCCAACATGCATAGAGGACTAACCAACTGATCACTCATGGCGAGAAGGG
Organism: Forpus xanthops; assembly: GCA_032466535.1. Taxonomy (NCBI): domain Eukaryota; kingdom Metazoa; phylum Chordata; class Aves; order Psittaciformes; family Psittacidae; genus Forpus; species Forpus xanthops. Next base: position 8,836 of record JASSUY010008764.1, read on the forward strand.
GAATGGCATTAAGCTGTCAAAGGGCAGATTTAGGTAAGATACTGGAAAAAAAAAAAACTTTCCTTTGAGGGTGCTGAGGCACTGGCACAGGGTGTCCAGAAAAGCTGTGGCTGCCCCATCCCTGGCAATGTTCAAGGCCAGGTTGGACACGGGCTTGGAGCAAGCTGCTGTAGTGGAAGGTGTCCCTGCCCATGGCAGGGGTTGGAACTGGATGAGCTTTAAGGTCCTTTACAATCCAAACCGGGCTGTGACTCTATGATTCTATTACCCAGATGATGCAAAAGTGATAATGACAATGTTCCGAGTGCTTCAGGACTACCTATATTTGGCTGGAGCCCTCTTGCCTCCCAGGTCCCAAGTCTAGCACCCTATGGCTGCCATCAAGCACCATTTGCCCATTAATACTTTAGCCCAAATTATGAGGGTGAGAAAGTAGTTAGGTAAAGATATTACTTTCAGAATGTATGCTACTGATGTGAATTCCCTTAAGTTTTATCTGCTGTTCTTCATTTGTACCTTGAATATCTTAGTGATGTGGGAAATTAAACAAGTTGTGTGGCTTTCCTTTTACATCCTAAAGCAAAGTTGAAAGCAGATTTTACAGATATCTCCTGTATGTATTATAACATATATATTTCTTATATACGTCTTAGTGCCAAAGCACATTTCAAAGGATAAACTCCTGATTTTCCTGCCTTGCTACTTACCAATGAGATGCTGTAAAATAATTGCTGACAAGAGAACAAAAATGGTCAAATACCTCAAGAGCTGGTAGGTCATTGTATGGGATCACTTCGAAACCTGGCATGAAGGGTCCAAATCCATCATAGCTGGACGGGTCAGTAGAACTAGAGATAGCAGACATTGTTCTGCCCCAGAAGTTGCCAGCTACAGAAGAATAAAAGAGGGGAGTTTGTTACAAAATTAAGAGCCAGAACAGCTTACAGGACATCACACTTTCCATCTGGTAATGCATTTAAAATAGTTGTCTAACATTAGCATATTAGCGTCCTTTTAGTTGTCAGCATTTTATACTGATGCCATACATTGTGTTGCTGTATCAAAAGCACATACCAAAACCAAAAGTGAATTATACTAGAAGACTTGGCAAGTAGACAAAATAATTTCTATAAGCTTTAGTAGTTGTCTGAAAATGTTAAAATACTCAGGAAGCTAACATCTTTTTAAGGAAGATGTACAGCTTTCACACAAATATTCGTTATTAAATGCAGAAGATAAAAGTGTTTAGGTACTAAAAAGAAAGCTGCCAGTAAGCCTAAATCCAAAACTACATTTCTGTGCTTTCAAAGTTCAAAGGGAACCCATTTAGATTTATAGAATATTGTGACATTGTGCTATTTCATGCAGAAACATGAGCTAAAATATCTAGGATCCATCTATCACCAAGACCATGACATTCATATAATATTTCAGTTAAATCAACATAGTCACAGCTAATCAATAAAAGGTGCTTAACAGGACTAAGATTAAGGGTTCAACACCTTCACAGCATTCCAAGTCTTTTCTTTCTCCCTTGATTTCTGTGTGTGTAGCTGTGATCCCAGAGGAAAAGGATGTTCTCAATCTGCAGTAAATTCTGAAGTCAATTGTTACTGAAGCAGCCAGCTCTAGGCATCCTCTCTGTCTCATCGCCAGGATAAACAGCATTGCAGTGTTCACCACAGCAATGCCGCCTCCTAAGGGAACAATCCCTGCCAAGCTTTGCTCAGTCACGTGCTTGTCACCTCAAGGTTATGTCAGAGCAACCCTCTGTATCCTGAAGCAAAGCCCTGAGGACTGCATTACTCAGAGCAGAGCAGGCTGGCTGCTGATGGCAGGCTCTCTCCACTTTATCACCACCACAGTCTCTGTGCTGGCTCCCTGTCAAGCACAGAATCTACATCAAATTCTCTAGACTGATGTTTAAAGCCACATTTTGTTCTGACCTGAGCTACCCAAGAGAGCCTTTTTTCCTGCCAAAATGCTGGCTTTGACAAGAGGATTACTAGCTACTTGGCACATAATGACATATTGTGGATAAGGGGATTGGATCATAAAAATGGAGAGCATATCCAGGTTATCAAGATGAGAAAGCGCTTACTAAAATTTAATTGTATGAAGAGCAAAATAAACTATATATGGAAGGGAAGGAGGGAAAAATATATTTGTTTAAAGAATTCCCAGAAGAAATAAACAACCACCTCATCTATTTAACTTCAAAAACCACAATGTAATCTTTAACTATGAATTGCAATTTAGAAATGCTGCCTAATCACAGTTTATAGTTCAGGTACGACAGATACCAAAAGTCAAAATCAGCATTTGCAGCTGGACCGATTAAAAAGAAGTCAATATTTAAGTAATAAGCTTTATTCTGGAAGGTTTTATAAAATACAGAACCACTGAACAGCATTAGAATTGACAAAACTACTTCACCTATAACCAAAACCACCAAATGTGAGTTATCTGAATTAGACATTTATTTATTTCCCCAATAAAGTACAACAGTCTCTTCAGAGTAGGTCACTTCTCCCTGTTATAGAGTCAAGCAGAGCAGTCAGATAAAGAGCACCAAATGCATAATCAGGACATTCCAGGGCCCCATATCTACTTTGGCAATATTGCTTTTACTATCGTTGTGTGATCAAGACTACAATATGGCTTTACTGGGTTCATGCCAACTTCTCGAAGACCTTAAGAACGCGGAAGAAAATTACTGGCAGTGAAAGCCTAAGAAGTAAACAGGCTTAACCCTAATGTGGAATCTATGAGAGAGGTAGCAGCAATTTGAAGAATGAATTAGGAATAAAAAGATAGTGCACTGTGACACCCAAGCAGCAGTTAAAAGAGATAGAGCACTGAATGCACCTTCCAACTGCCTTCAAGCAGGAACTCAACCTTTTTAGTTGTCAAAAACTGGTGAGTAGTACAAAAGTCTACTTTATATATTCAATTACTGTTTACAAACCTTTATAAGCCACCTTACTAACAACAGTTTCCTTCCTTGGTTTAAGTTCATTGTCACATTTCCCTTTCAAAACCAGACATTACCAGCAGTTCCTAACACAGCACAACTACCCTCTTTGCCTCTTGGTGCGTACACGCCCACAAGGAAGAGGATCTGAAACTGATTTGTCACAGGAATTATACTTGCATCTCTTCCTTTTACAATCATATAGAATCAAGAATCACTTCTGTTAGGATCACATGTGTCTCTTTAAGAACATTACATTAAAAACCCAACAAGTTTCTAATTCATTGTAACTATTTAAGGTTAAAACCAAATTGCCAGAAGTTTAGGTAGGATGTTTTTTCAACAGGATATATGTAAGACTGAACTTCATGATTTAGAAGCAGGCACTTGCAGAACCCTAAGGTCCTGCAAAGACCACAACAGAATCACCAACTGTAGACATGCGAGTACAACATAACCTGTTATTAGGTTGAGAACTTAGCTTACATTATTAAAATGTCAAAGGTTACAGAAACCTTCAACAGACTTGATTCAGTGACAAAATTGAAACATTAAGAGTACTGCAAAGTACTTGCTAAAGCTATAGGACAAAAGAGAGTGCTATATGCAGAGGCTAGAGGCCTCTTCCTCCTAGATAACTCAACTCAACACATTTTACATACCTGCAAATATAATTTTTGCTTTGTACTTTGGAATTCCTTTCACAGTGTATGCCCACTTCCGAGCCAGCTTACAGGCAGTTTCTCCAGCTTCCACTCCTAGAACATAAAGCAGAACCATTATCACGCTCATACATGAAACAGACCACTAATACAGAACCAAATGTTACAAGACCATTGAATTCCACAGAGAAGAAATACCATGGAAATAAAGTTGGTTTTTTTTACCTGTGTTCATTGGAAGAACTTTGTTGTAATTGAACATTTTGGTGACAAACTCCTCGTATTCACCCAGTACATCATTGTAGAATGCTCTGGATGTAAGGGTCAGTTTTTCCGATTGAGTTTTCAGAGCATTCACGATCTTTGGGTGACAGTGGCCTTGATTAACAGCACTGTAAGCACTCAGAAAGTCAAAATACTTTCTACCTTCAACATCCCACACATAAATACCTAGGAAAACAAACGTAGGGTCAATACATATAACAGAAGAACACATGAGATCATAGAATCATAGAATAGTCAGGGCTGGAAAGAACCTTAAGGTCATTCAGTTCCAACCCCCCTGCCATGAGCAGGGACACCTCCCACTAAACCATGCCACCCAAGGCTATGTCCAACCCGGCCTTGAACACCATCAGCAATGGAGCATTCACAACTTCCCTGGGCAACCCATTCCAGTGCCTCACCACCCGCACAGTAAAGAATTTCTTCCTCAGATCCAATCTAAACTTCCCCTAAGTTTGAACCCATTACCCCTTCTCCTCTCACTACAGTCCCTCAAGAAGAGTCCCTCCCCAGCATCCCTATAGGCCCCCTTCAGATATCGGAAGGCTGCTATGAGGTCTCTACGCAGCCTTGGAAGCTAAGAGCTACAACACAACCTGGCCAAATACAAATTGTATTCTTGCTATTCCTTAGGTATATCTGAAAGGCCCTCTAATTAGAAAATAATCAATTGACAGAGCTTGAACAACCAATTAGCACAGTACAATTAAATGCCCAAGGAGGAATCAAGAAAAGAAGCATTTCACACATAAAGCTGCCATTCCACTATGTTACTAAGTAATATCAGAGTATTGCTTCCCCTCCAAGTCCCTGTTTTGGGTTCTAAAATGTAACTAAAGACTATTTTTGTAAGAAGATTAATAAGAAATGGAGGCCATAAAAGAAAAAGCAAAACCAACAGAATCCAAAGAGTGTCAAAATTTAAGAGATGGTCAGCTCTGAGCTCTCAAACTGTGTGTGATAACAAAAAACTACTGGATCCCTATGCTGATAGCATTTCATTATAAACTCATAGAATTTAACCTGCACAGCACAAAAGCCCCTTAAGCATAATTAAAGATTAGAGCAGACACAGCACAAAAGGACTAAATAGGGTTCCAATGTACCTTTTCCTATTGACATGAACATTGAACCTCTCCACAGAAGGTAGCAGAAGAAATAGAGTTGTTTGAAACTTTCTTGCTGAGTTACTGTGAATTATGATCTGAATTATGAATCAGACCTCTACTTAGATAAATCATTTTGGAGTCTACAACTTTATCAGGCAGCTTTATACATAATGATGCAGTCCTCTAACCAGCAATTAGTCTTTATTTCATCAACTATCTCAATCCTACCCCAGCCCCCAAAAATGCAAAGGTTCCGAAATTGGTTAGCTCAACATCATTATGCCATGCTCCCATCCCATCTATGCACACTCATCCCATCGACACCACCCAGGGAAGAGCCTAAATAAAATACCTTTTCCTCTTTCCAGAGCAACAGGCAGTGGGTGATAATTGTGGGCACCATATTTAGCCTCACGTTCAAATATGAACTCAGAGGATGGAGGTCCTTGAATGGTTTTTTCAGTAGCAACTGAGGTGGCAGAACAGAGCGAAGCGTGAACACCTCGACAGAGTACAGCAATGCTCTGAGAGCGGGTTAGCTTGGAAAACATTATTGACTTCAGGGATGCTGCTATGGATCTGGGGGGAAAGAAAAAAAGTTAATCATTAGCACTAAGAATACTTGATGACACGATTGAGGTGGTTTTATTGCCAGGTTACAGGTTTTTCAACTCCTGTGCAATTCAATGAGGCTTATATGAAGTATAAATGAATGCAGTACTAACTTTAAATAAGCATTGTTTTCTATTTTAACATACACTCACAAGAACATACACGTAAAGCACCCAGTGAGGAGCATTTGAGACCATCAAGAAACAGATCAAAAGTAATAGTATGTCAGATATTAATGATTATTATGGCACCTTGTATTTTCTATAGCAGAACTGAGTGACTTCCCCTGAATCCATAACCTTGTACTAGTAATGTCTAAGGATAACCTGAGAGTAGAATTTCATGGGACAAACACATTTACTCCTGTGCCTTCACCTCAGTCAATGTAAAGATAGGTATGACAGAAAGAAAACTGAGCTGGCATTCTAAACGTTCTTCAAGCAAGCTCTCCTCACAGCACCAAGTACTGGGAGCAGCACAGAGCCCCAAAGGAAATCACAAATGCTTTATCAACGGCAAGAGTTCTCAAAGCTTGAGTTCCTTGTATTGCAGAGCATCACACATAAACTGGCAAGAGACATAAAGCCTAAAGGAAAATCACAGATTATAATGACAAGTTCGCTGATAATCAGATGCAGATTCTTTATCACTTACTCCATAGCAAACTGGAGGTAAGTAGCCTTGACACTGCTGCACCAGCCAACAATAACAGCATACTGTAGAACTTAACCAAAATATGCTTATTAAATATCAAGAGGAGAATGTTATAATAAATATATTAAATATAGCAGGAGAATGGGAAGCTCTTCCCTGTGAGGGTGCTGAGGTGCAGGCACAGGGTGCCCAGAGAAGCTGTGGCTGCCCCATCCCTGGCAGTGTTGAAAGCCAGGTTGGACACAGGGGCTTGGAGCAAGCTGCTCTAGTGGAAGATGTCCCTGTCCATGGCAAGGGTTGGAGCTGGATGAGCTTTAAGGTCCCTTCCAACCCAAATAGGCTCTATGATTCTATGAATGCAAGGATGGTTTACTCAAGGTTGTTGTTATTTCAGGCTGCTTGCAGAGACAAATATTAAGTAATAGATATTTTCTAAATTTATTTTGGAAAAAGTCTGCACTCTGGATGTGTCACATTTAACAGAGAGGCATTTCTTTCAGTAGAATCCTCAGGTATTACACAGCTGCTCCTCACCTGTAAGCAAAGCCAGGAGACTATTTTCTGCATCTACCAAAACCCAAGTCTTTAGGAAGTGTCAACAGTCTCTACTCCAGCAACAGTCTCCATTCCAGCTTCACAGCCCTGGGCATTTTACCAGCTATCATCACTGCTGCTACATATTCACCATTTGTGTTAATACTTTAAGGTTTTGCAAATAAAAGAGGCAAATATTTCTCTGGGCAAGAAAAAGAATTGACAGAAACTCAGCACAACTGAGCTGCTCCAAATTAGAACTTGCTTAACGCCCAGAATGTAAGTGGTCAGTGATACTCTGGCCCCTGGCACACCTCCACAGCACAGCAGCTAATTCTGCCACAAGCTCCCACATTTTTGGAGACTCTCTCATTCCTGAAATGAAAACTGTAAAGAAATGAAGCTGCCCTGTATCAGAGAGCTACTGTTCTGCATGACGAATGACAGACCACAAATATGAGGTTCTTCTCTTACTTCTTTCAGGTTGGAAAACACTAACCAGAAATGATCCAAAGGTTTTCCTCCCTCCATGAGGTGAAACCCCCTCAAACTGTGCTAGTGAAGCATGGGAGATTACATGGAGTAGGGCTGGGTGAAGCTGGGAATTATGGATGCAGGTGAAGAATTCGGTTTTGATGATCAACATGAGAAGGTGAACAGAAGTTTCAGGAAATAGAAAAGGCACCATAAAGGGGGAGAAGAAGGGAAAAACCCAGATTGTGAGGAAGTGAGAAATATGACCGTGCCCTGCAGCGTGCAGTACTGGAATCAGAAGCCAGGGTGCTTCACCAAGTGGAAAAGTTCTTGCATCAGAATAGAAAAGCTATGCGAAGCACAGCTGTAAAACATACTTGAACCACTTTGCTCAACTGTTGAGCAAGAACATCCAGAGAAGATCACTGTGCCTGCAGACCCCACAGGTACACTGAGGAGCTGTATGCACCCCATCTCTGACATGCACTGAAATACACCCCGTGGTAAATGGCACATATTATCAGATACATGAAACTCACTCAGTTTCACGTTGATACAGCATAGAGGAATCTGTGTCACGCTGCAACCTTTACCAGCTCAAAGGGGGTGAACATCCAAGAGGACAAGCTATAGCAGGAGGGCTACCAGTCTAGACATGCCAAACCAACTTTTCAGACCACACCACATCAGAAGCAGCCCGGGACCTAGCCCAGCAGACAAGAAAGAGCAAGAAACCCAGCGCTGAAACACCAGCACCCTCTCACCATCCCCCGGCCAAGGCCTCTGCAAAGGTATCACAGACCGGAGCAGCGCTGCCAACAGCACAAACGGAAGGGGACCGGTGGCGTCCTGGTCTGCCCATACCCTGACCACATAGCGACGTCGGGTCTGGCCTCAATGCAGCCCGGCACTGCCGGCCTCGCCGAGGGGCCCTGCCCCGGGAAGCAGCCGCCGTGGGGAGGCCCGACCGCTCCCGCCGCCTCAGTGACGGGGCCTGGGCGGCCTCGCCTGCACAACCGCTGTTCTGCCGCCGCCGCGGGCCGGAACCCGGGGCAAGGCGGCACTGCGGATGGCAGGACTCGCTCCCCTCGGGCCGGATAACCCCGCTGCGCTATACCTGGTGCTGGTGCTGGAGCTGGAGCTGGTGCTGGTGCTGGCGCTCGACCCGGAGCCCGTGGCGAAGAGGCGGAGCCGGCCCGCGGCAACTGTCACCGCTCCTTGCCTCACGGCACGCCCCGCCCCGCCCCGGTGACGTTTCCTTTTTCGCGACCTCTGATTGGCTATCGTAGGTGATTGGCAGCCTCCGCCTCCCGCTCTGCCACTCCCCATTGGTGGGACGGCGAGCACACCCCGCGCTCAGCCAATCAGAATAAGACCCTGGCGCAACCTCTCGCCAAGGCACCGCCCAGTTGGCCGTTACCTGAGTTCCCTCAGTGCCGTCGCCCGCTTCCTCCCCGCTCGCCGCGGTGTAACTGCGGCCTTCGGGGCGATGGCAGCAGCCAGAGAGCCCCTCCGCCGCTCGGAGGGCCGAACAGAGCGCCCTCCGGTCCGGTATCACCGCCCTCGGGTAGGGTATCGCTGCTCAGCCGCCTCCTCCGCTGTGCCAGTCGGCCCTTGGCCGCCCTTGCTCCCGTCCGGGAAGCTGCTGTAGAGAAGGGTGAGCAGGGAAATAAAAAACATTCCTGCAAATGGGAAGTGTGTGGGATGACTGTGGTAACTGTCAGCTGGCTGCCGCTCGTCCTCTGGCCTCCCTGCATGGGTAGCAGCCTCTGCAGGTCATAGTATAGAATGGCTTGGGTTGGAAGGGACCTTAAGACCATTCAGTACCACCCCCCTGCCATGGGCAGGGACACCTCACACTAGACCATGTCACCCAAAGCTCTGCCCATCCTGGTCATCACTCCCTTGGTATTTTATGAGCTATATTTTCACCAAAGCTGCATAGGAGCTTTTTCCTGATCTTACATTTATGGCTTACAAGAAATAATTTAAAATAACAGGGATTCACCAAGTTTGCTTACAAATTCCTCACAGAGCTCCTGTGCCAACTGTTCTTTGCCCACATGTTGATGGCACCAACTTCCTCTGCAGTTCCTCAGTATGGCACCATGCCAAGAACAGACTGCTGGTCCCTGCTGGCAGTGTGGCATTGATGGAGGCCCAGCCTTCACACCCTGCTGCCTTTGGAGGGATGGAAGCATTAGGGAGTGAGGTCCATTACAGGACAGCTCAGCTTAGAGCTTTCATGAGGGAGGCAGCAGGTGAGCAGAGGCAGGCTGTAACTAGCCAGCACAACCCTGACCTTTCCCCGTGCTAAATTACACTTGGAAAGCATTTGGAAACACCCAGAAAATCTGGATAGTTCCAAGGAGTTGTGAGATGTGTTTGCTACTGGGTTTAATCCAAAAGAAACACATTGAGAATATTTAAATTTTCTATTACCCACCTCACTGGGGGACCCCAAAACCCCTCAATCTTAGCAGTGATAACTGCTAGCTGCCTCCTGCTTTTTGTTCTAAACTTATCCTGGTGATTTTATCACTGCTGGATAGCAGTTTCTGTTTTGCCACAAAGGAAACATGCTCTCCGAGTTGATGTGCCATTTGCATATCTTCCCTGCAACTCTACAACTGAGAATACTCCTGAATCTTGTATCTTCTAAGCAAATTGCTCAAACCTCCGATGTCAGGAAGCAGCATTGCTTATGTGTTTGAAGAGCAATGCCCTCAGAGAAAATATTTCCCAGTGTGCAGTCAGCTTGATGCAGCAAGGGTTGGGAGCAGAACAGATGATGCTGTGCTCATTGTAAATACATATACACTTAGGCTCAATTTGCTAATATAGTTATAGCTCTTACTAGGTATAAACTAGATGTAGTGCCCTGCATCTGCTGCCAAAGCTGGATGCGTAAAGCACCAAAAGGTTGTGCCTTGGGTGCTAAATTGCACAACATATTTCACAGTTATTATTAAATGAATACATAGTTGTACTGTGCCAAGGTTTTAAGTCCAGAAGCAGTTATTAGCTATTATTATTTTTGCAATTTCTTTTTCCTGAAATGCCTAAACATTTAAGTCTGAAAATGTATTTATTGTTTTAATTTTAAATACTTTCCTGATGTCCTTCATTCAGCTCTGGAGCCCCCACAACAAAATGGACATGGAGCTGCTGGAGCGAGTCCAGAGGAGGCCACAGAGATGGGTAAGTTTTATATAGGATCAGCATAGTCCTGTTGTGGCTCATTTTCTTTTCTCCCTTTCTTTAGGGGCACTTATAATCAAGACACAGAAAACATCCACTTTTCTTCTTTAAATGCTATCTTGTTGGGATTTAATTTGTTCACATTGTGCACAGTGGCAGCTATTACTGTAGATCCTGAAGCAGCTGCTCTCAGCTACATGTACTATTTTCTGTGACTTAAAAAGGAAAGCACAAATTCAGTGGGTACTGATTAGTTACCTGTAGATACCTAAAAGACTCCACATAACTGTAACCAAAATATGATCAACAGAAGACATGAAAGTTCACATTTGACAGAAATTTGCCCTGCAGAAAAGAAGAAAATCTTGACCTACTTGAGAAAACAAGGTTATTATATTCATTTTGCTTATCCAGAAAATACAATTTGACATGTAAGTAAACCATAAAGTTATAAGAAGAACAAGTTAAGTCATGCCAGTTGTTAGGAGTAATTCTGCAGCTCTGTGTCTGGCACAAATGCTCATTGAAGTCATCAGGAATTAGACGTGTGGGGAGACTGAGGAATTGCATCCCAGTTACTGTGGTTATTTGGACGTGGAGAAAGACATAGGGAATTACAGACTGGGCCTCCTGAGTTGGTTTGGCTGCACAAGCTCAGTGATTGCCAGGGATTAACATTCTGCTCATGGAGGCTGCTGAAGGCACTAACACAGTGAATTTAACACTCTCTTAGCTCTGCTGCAGTGAGTGTCCATAGTGCCTCAGCAGCTGATGTTGAGGCACATGGCACTGGTGCTCAATTCCTCAATGGCACGGTAGTTTCTTACTCTGCTCAGAGGATGAGTTCTTTGCCTCAGAGAAAGACCAGTCAGCAGGTCGAATATGGAGTTCATCCAAGTCCTGAGGCTCAAGGTGCAAGTTCATGATTAGCTAAAACCAATGCAAGTCTATGGTGCTTGGCAGCAAGACAGATCCACCCCTTTTCCCATATCTGGGAAAGCCACAAGGGTAGTCTTCACTCTTTCTCCTCTTGCTGAAACTCTGCTGCCACTCAGCAAACAATTACACTTCTCTGAGCCAAAGGCAGATTTTAAGGCAAAGCTGGTGCTGAGCATATTGCCCTGGAGATTGCCCCGTGATACCAAACTTTTCTGTAGCACATGTTTTGTATTTGAAAATATATGTCTGGAGAAGACCCCAGGAGGAGCTTAAGGTGGTAAGATACCAATGGATGGATGGGTGATATCAGGAAATTTCTACTTCTACACTTCAGTATTTCATCAATGAGAGTTGAGAGCTGGGCTTGTTCAGCCTGAAGTAGGTTCCTTGAGAGGAAATCTTAGAGCAGCTCACAGTGCCTAAAGGGGCTACAGGAAACCTGGAAGAGGGGCTTTGGACAAGGGATGGAGGGACAGGGCAAGGGGAATGGCTTTAACCTGCCAGAAGGGAGACTGAGATGAGCTCTTAGGCAGAAGCTGTTCCCTGTGAGGGTGCTGAGGCGCTGGCACAGGGTGCCC
>JASSUY010008767.1:0-58253 GCA_032466535.1 Forpus xanthops
ACATAAAAAGGACATGGAACTGTTGGAACAAGTGCAGAGGAGGGCCATGAGGATGATCAGGGGACTGAAGCACCTTCTGTATGAAGACAGACTGAGAAATTTGGAGCTGTTCAGCCTGGAGAAGAGAAGGCTGCATGGAGACCTCATAGCATCCTTCCAATATCTGAAGGGGGCCTATAGGGATGCTGGGGAGGGACTCTTCATGAGAGGGACTGTAATGATAGAACAAGCGATAACGGATTCAAACTTAAACAGGGGAAGTTTATGTAGGATATAAGGAAGAAATTCTTTACTGTAAGGTTGGTGAGGCACTGGAATGGGTTGCCTGAGCAAGTTGTGAATGCTCCATCGCTGGCAGTGTTCAGGACTGTGTTGGACATAGCCTTGGGTGGCATGGTTTAGTGGGAGGTGTCCCTGCCCATGGCAGGGAGGTTGGAACTAGGTGATCTTAAGGTCCTTCCCAACTCTAACTCTTCTGTGTTTCTATGACTTACGTAGCTGATTGCTGGTATGGAGGAATGGACCTTAACATGCCTGGTGTTACGGGTGACTTCAGACTTAATGCAATTCCATTCCTACGCAGAAGACAATCCTTTAGAACCCTTACAGTACTAGCAACCCCACAGAGAAACAGGATGCTCTGCCACGGAACCAGGAGTATGAAAGTGTCTTTGCATAATTCATGTCAGTCAAAGACTCCTAAAAGGCAGCCACTGGTGAGAAAAACTGAATTTTGAGAGTCGTGCTTGAATTCATAATAATTGGGAAGACATATATCGAACTGGCATTTCCCAATATATGTATTATTTCTGTATGTGACTTTTTCGTGCTGTATCTCCAGGATATAAAAATTCTCTAGCAGTGACTCAATTTAGCTTATCTTCCTTACAGTACTTGAAATATATAATTTTTACAATATTAAAGTATTTTGAAGTATCTGATTTCATTTTGATTTGGGATTAAGTTCCTTTTTTGGTCAGTCCTAGCATAATGTAACTAAACTGATTTCCATGTGCTAAAAAATGAATATGAAATTTCTCCTGTTTTTTTTTAGTTTTAGAAATGCTATTACGAGAGAATCTGCTCCCTTTGCTTAAGTGATCTTTAGAAATCTCATTGCTGAGGACACTTGCAGTTTGAATAGAGAACTCTGCTCCTCTGTGAGAATTGCCCACAATAAATTTGCTGGGATATAGCCTCTCTGCTACTTCAGTAGCTCTGCTTGCTGCATGAAATGAGATGTCAGGGCACAGGTAAGAGTCTTGAGTCTCCAGCACACAGCTGGGAATGTGCCACCTCTATAGGAGCTCTCACACAGTGAATTGTTTTCCAGCTTTTGAAGAGTAAACAGGAACTGAGGAGACGCAGAACTTCCTGCTCAAGGAAAGGTAGGACTGAATGGATCCTAGATGCAGAAGACCTAATGTGGTGAGCTGGAGAATTACTATTTTCATGGAGCTTCTTCCTATTTCCTTCTCTCCATTGCCCTTGGGTTTTTTGCTAAGGAAAAAAGGCAGTTCAGCTACAGTCCCTGTGGCAGGGGGGTGCCTTTCAGAGTGACAAGGTTTCTTCCCATTGTTCTTCCCCTGGTGGAGATCATACTGTTATTTTCCCATTTGACCTGTTATTCAACTTGACAGATACAGCAGTGACTACTCAGAACTGGCCTGGTTTAAAGATCAAGAGCTGTGCAGCTAAGAATCCCAGTCTTGCAACCAATTTTACAAGAGAGTCTTAAAGATTTGCTTAAATGGCATTACTTTCAAATGCTGTTTCTTCCTTTATCAAATGGATAGGAAGGGGGTGTATGTATACATATATATGTGTATGTATGCATATATATAAAATAGAGCATAAGTGAATAATAACAGTAGCTCTAAAAAGGGCAGAGAAATGTAAATTCAGTTTGACATCCCAACCATACACAGAACTAAAAAGTGGGGAGTCTAAAATGAAGGTGGTAATACAGGTAATATGAATAAGGTATAAATAAGGAGCACTTTCTTCTACTGTGCCACAGTAGTCTTTGTCTTAACATAAAAACTTGATTTGAACTATTGAAAAAAATCTGAATATTCCCTGGTTTTATTATTTATATGCATTCAGTTTGCTTTTGTAGATTCCTGTAATACATGCATCGATTTGCTTGTTTAATTAACACTGAATGTTGTTTCTTTATTGCCATCTGTGTAAACTGTTTATTCTTTTGTCATTACAAGCTTATGTAGATTGAGGACTTTTTTTAAGGGTAATGATTTAGAAAAGTGATCTCCTGGTATTTGAGGGAGTTTAGATGATGGAGAATAAGAAAAAATAATATGCTTTATGGAACTGTGATTGCATTCAGCATGGATTTAAACAGATTAACATATCATGTCTTGTTTCCCAAATCAGACCAGTTACTGTATCAGATGATAAACTTGAATAATCAAGGTGCTTGATGCTGTGAAAAATGCGATCAAATGCAATCCCATTTCCAAAGGACCTTCAAGCTATTTTGGAGGAGACACGAAACAGGCTCAATAGCAGAAATGATGCCTCAAATAATTTCAGCAGACATTTTAGGAGCAGAAGTTGAGCCATGTGAACTGAGAATATTTCTGAAGCATCCAACTGCAAAGGGAACAGTAATGCATGGAGTCTGGGTTTTCCAAGTATAGCAAGAAAGAAAGTTATGGAAACTGGAAATACAATGCTGGCAACAAGCCTTGAGAGGAAGCCCACATGGTGCAGAACCCTTTCTGGAGAGATAACTGAACCCATGACACCTGGGTAAAAAGCTTGTTCTCAGTGTGATCCTATTGCTTCATAGAAATCGGACCTTGATGGAATTGTTCAAAAGGTTTATACAAAAAAAGAAGGTTTTTACTTTACATTTCTAATGCAAGAGTCTTGCCAGCTTTCTTGCATTCCTTGATGGGAGTGGTGGTGGGAAGTAGCAATGACTGAAGTTTTGCAGAAGAGGTTACTTTTTGTGTAGCCCCCTCATGGACAAGGTACTGTATCTTGTATCTTGTTGCCAAGTAGAGCTTGTTTTACAGTACAGTGAGGTACAGTTATTTATATCTGTTCTCTGAATAGGTAAGGCTAGGTGTAGAGACTCTGTGGTGCTCACAGCCACAGAGCAAAACTGTCAGATCAGGGAACTGACCTTGTGGGCTAAGTTGTGACCCTCTGCCTGTTCCAGGCCTGATGCCAGCTCCCAGAATCATTTACCTGTGTTTCGTGGGATGCCCTACTTGGGTAGAAATATTCTGTAGACTTCTGCTCTGGAGAACTTTCACATTAAAAACTATCGCATTACTGGTTGTAGCTGATAAGGAAGCAATAGATTTGGGTAGCTGCATCAGGCGTAAGCAGTTTATAAGACAGTGAAACATTTGGTTCTCCCAGGATGAATTCCCACATCACTACCTTCTTGAGTGTGGCCAACTTGGTGTCCTCCTGAAGAGAAGGTTTCATCTCAGCTGCACCCTGCTCCCTCTCCAGAAGTAATTGTCCCTTCCCTATCCTAGTTTGCTCTCCTCCATCACTCTCAACACATGTGCCTCCCCTGCACGCACAGCATGCAGTGTTAAATTCTGGTCATGCGAGTGGGTTGAAGTGGGTGAGTTGCTGTTGTGGTGGAACAGATGGCGTCTGCAATGCAGCCACCAGTTATGTGCATGTGCTGTAGGTGGTTGCTAAAGGAAAGGGGATAATTTAGAGGTTTTGTTGAAAAGGTTTGATAGTTTTATTTACTGGGGGTGGAACAATTAGAAATCTGAGGTCAGCTCGTTTTTAATCAGTGGCTGCTGGTTGTCAATTGTTTGGTTTGTTTAGATGAGGGGAACTTGGTGCATTGATCCAAAGCAGCATGATAGGGATGGTTAAGAGAGGAATCTAATGATTTCCTGTCTCTCGATAACTTTCAAGTAGCTGGATTTCTGGACTACAGTCCACAACTTCCAGGCGTCTCCATCTACCTCTGTTATGTCCCCGTCACTTACTTCAAGCAATAAGTGGTAACCTCACTATGGTTGCCTGCCATTCACACCTTGCCTGCCCAGCCTGGTACCATAGCCTGCAAGCAGGTCCCTTTTCCCCTCAGAAAGAAAAGCCTTAAGCCCCCACAGGGTATCCCCCCCATGGATCTCCAAAATCTTTTGGCCTTCTGCATCTCACCTGAAGTTCCTCAGGCGCATGTATTTCCCCTTACGTATCTGCAGCACTCAGAGGTTCTTTACAAGCCCCTGGCACAGTAATCGCTGGTCCCTGCCCCAGGGGCTGGTGTGCAGTGCCCCATTCCTTGAAGATCCCCTTCTCCATGAGGGGACAATTTTAAGAAGGTGCAAAGGAGCCATTGAGAGCAAGGGCTGGCCCAAGGATGTTGGTGACCTGTAACGGGCCACTTCTGCCTTTTGGATGTGTGGCCCTGTGTTAGGTTTTGGGGTGTTTTGGATGTGTCCCATGACATCCCAGTCAACTCATCTGTGCTAGTGGTTCTCCTTTAAGAAGGGCATCAGAAGCTGGTTGGTTGGATAGATTTTTTTAAGATTTTTCTGTAGTCATAATGAATATCTCCATAAAAGTACTTTTTTTGCTGCAGTGTTTCATTTGCAGTGGATATGTTTTTATAGCTAAAGAGATCTTAATCTACATGAGGGAAGATCTGGCAAAACTTGGAGGAGGAGGTAGACTATTCATGTCCAACAGCTCACGAACAGGGTTGTTTTTTTTTCCTTATGAAACAAATTGCAGATGTCCCTTAAAGGCCCATGGTACCAGCAGTAGGTGCTGAATTGTCTTGTTCAGTTGTGCAGCAACAGTCTGAGGTCTTAGGATTTGCAACCGAAGCTTTCCTGCCTTTTCAGTAACATTGTACTGTGAGCTTCTGTCTAATAAAATTAGAAGATAATTTACATATGTTGTATACTTCACAGCTTCATTTTTCATGCTGAGTGGTGTATGGTATTTATGAACCGGTTTAATAGATTAGATCTCTGCCTGCACCTCCCCACACTCTGCTGTGTGTGGATGGAGGCTGACAACTCTGCCTTTATAAAAGCATTCCTTGCTCAACCCCATGACTAATGCAGATAATTATTTTTAAACCAGCTCTGGATGCCACTGCAGTGTGATTTCATGTGCATGCAGAAATGTATTTACATTCATCTGGTGTTTGTGAACCCCAGGGTGCTGTGTAAATACTACTCTAACTGTGCGGGTGAAGTACTTTGTAGGGCTAGTGTCACAGTGGGGAGCCAGTTCATGTGATCTGGATATCTAGAGTTACAAAACAATAAGTGTAAAATAAAGACAAACATTAAAGAGATCCCATTTCATAGCATGTTATCGAGCTCCTGTATTTCTGAAGATCCTCACAGTTGGTCCATTTGGCACAGTGACAGACTGTTTCTCCTTTTCAAACCTAGCTAAATGTGGAATACAAAACCTACTTCAAAACCAAAACAGGGAGCAGAGCGGATGACAAGAACACCCTCAACCACAAGCCTCTCTTAGATTTTTGCATCCTGGTATGTCAATGGGTTAAAAACTAGATTGATTTGATGTGATCGTTTTTAATGAGTTGGTGATGGTGGTTGCTTATATCTTGGTTGCTTTACTGCGCGGTCATATATAATTAGATAATTTGCTCCAATGCTTTTCTAGGAATTGAAATTGGAGCCACTTGCTCCATTATCCTTGGACACTTCAGTCTTTTTTTCAAGATGAAAATCTTGGTTGTCTCTTTTCCCATTATCCAGCATAATTCTTTCTCCAAGCACTCAACAAAAACTTCTAGAAGTTCTGATGTGTTCCTCTGCAGGCTGATGAGCACCAGAGTGCATTTATTCAGATCTAGCTAGTTAAATAATATTAGGGCTTTTCTGCCTTACCAGACTACTCTTTGGCTTGCTCCCTTTCTGGCAACATTGTCACTCTTCCACCCCTTCCCTGGATGTTTCTCTTCTGCACATCCTCATCCTACTGGAGCCTTTTTAGTGAATATTAAAGCAAAGCAGCATTAATTGCTCTGATCCTCAGTGCCAGCTGCTCTCTTCCCACTGAGAAATGATTATTGTCTTGCTAATTTATTAACTTACATACTTCACTGCTAATGTTGCTGGGTCTGTTCTGTCTTTGGCCTTGGATTTTGCCCTTATATATTCATGCTTTTCTGTCACGCTTATCCTGAATAACTTACCCTGATTCCTAGTTTTCTTATTCTTCTCAAGTTTCAGGCTGTTACATAGCTCCTGACACAGCCAAGTTGCTCTGTCAAGAGCTATCCTGCTGCTATGCTTCCTCCACACTGGCATAGCTGGTGTATGTGCTTTTAATAGTTTGTTTAGAGGGCTACCCATACTTCAAAACTCTCTCTTCCCTTTCCAGAAAATTATTGCCATTGTATCCCAGGAATCACAGAATGGTTTGGGTTGGAAGGGACCTTAAAATCATCTCATTGCAACCCCCACTGCCATGGGCCAGGGACACCTTCCACTAAACCAGGTTGCTCAAAGCCCCATCCAACCTGCCCTTGAGCACCACCAGGGATGGGGCATCATCTCTTGAGCTTCTTGCCTGCTTTATAGCTTTGTGCTGGGAAAGTAAAAGGCCACCAAAGTCTGCAGTTAATGGCTTAAAAAAAAAAAAGAAAGAAAAACAAAACAAAAAAAACACCCCACATTAAAAAAAAAAATTGAAATTGCCTACCCAATGTTCCTTGTTAGATGGCCTGTATCTCATGTCCCATGCTGACTTTCATTTTCATTACAAAGCAGGAAGTTTCTAAGTTTATCCTTGTGCCCCATTAGAATAAAGACAGGATATAAAAATAAAGTTATTTGTTGATAACCAAACTAATTACTTTTTTTTCTTCTTGGCCCTTCCTAAACCCCTGTATTACATTATTTCATAACAGTCCAGTCACATGTGTCACTTAGCAAGTTTTTGTATTCTAATTACTTTCTAATCAATTACTTGAGTTCCTGTTCTATTTATTTCAGGGATGTTTTCCACAGAGAGTTTTTATTTCTAAAATACATATAAAAAACATAATAATATTTCTAAAAACTTTCTCATTTCATGGAGATTCTTTTTTATGGTCAAAATTGTTTTAGGAAAGTTGCTTGCTTTCTTTCCACTTTCAGTGTGCATGCAGTCAGCAGCACAGCAAGACTGATACAAAGAGGTGGGAGAAGCATCTGTGGAGAGTTGGGGGTGGAGGAGAGACAGGTTATCTGCCTGAAAACACCCAAATTCTGCCCATACTTAACAGAAAAACAATGCAAAACAAAAGATAACTTGGACTCTGTTCATTCATCCAGACCTTTGAAGAAACACAGAGTAGGTGGCTTGACACATCCTCACTACTTGAGACTTCCAGCCATTCTGAGCCCTAACACTGCTCTAGCATCAGCTTAGTGGATGACTTCCAAGGAGGCTGGAGGAGCATATCTGCTGCTGTAGGCTGAAGATGGAGATCAAAACCCAACAGTTGACTGATGTGAGCACTAGCAATGCAGCTGGTGAAGAAGCACAAGAAAGCTGCTGTGTCTGCTCTTGAGCATAACAGAGCGTTTAGCTGGTAGCTGTACCTCTTCCGAAGGCTGCCTAGCAGAGATGGGAAATGAAACAATTGTTTCTTCTTTATTTTTCTTATTTAAACTCTTCTGTTTTACAACAGCTAAGCATAAAAAATCAAAAGGCTTCTGAAGAAGGTTATCGTGAATTCATGGGACTGTTTTCTTTTGCTCTGCAGCCCACAACATTGATTAGCTGAAGTAAAATATGTTATTGTGACATTTATCCCTTCCTTGAAAATGAATCAAAGTAATTAGCAGGTTGGAGAAGCTGTTTACCTCAGCTGTATGTTACCTCACCAGGGACTCCTGTAAGGTATCTTAGCACTTTGGATGTGCTTGGGTTTTTATGTGCCTTTTCCTTTCCCAACATCAGTTTGCTGCTTGTAGTGGATCCAGGAACAATAAAGATGTATTTCTGCAGACACCAACTCTCTTTTTCAAGGAGGGAATATAGTAGTGCATTGCAGCGACTCTTTAATGCGCCAATAGATCTTTTCCAGCTTCCAGTGATGAGGCAATGGGCAGAGCAGCAGATCTGTGCACTAAAAATGACTTGCTGTCCAACTTTGAGATCCACCGGACCTGTCTGCCATTTGTTCTTTCTGCTAAAATAGAAAAATTACTTTGCTTGCTGTTTTCAAAGTTGGTATTATGAAAGCTGACCTAACTGCTTTCCATTGATGTTTCTGTTGGACAAATCAGGCCTTCACCGTTCTCATGGGAAGTACTTGCTACCCACAAGAGTAAAGAGGTTCTCATTATGAAAAAGAATATATCCAATAAAAATACTGAGTTTTAGTCAATCCATATGTCATAGTGATTCTTGAATTATGTTTTAGGTTTTACCAGACAGGCTCTCTCACCTGACTTCACCCACAGGGAACAGCAGTCTTCCTCCTACTCTACACCCAATGAAACATGGCTTGCATGAGCCTGACTTGGATTCTAAGTGTACAGCAGAGGCTGGTCTCTCAAAAATGCCAAACTACAGCCCTGATCAGGCCCTCAGTGGCACTTAGAGCTAAAACTACTCCAGTATGGTTTTTTTTCATCCCTACTTTTATCTCATTTTCCATGAAAACTATTAACAATGCGACTTTTTTCATCAAATCTTTTCCCTTGGGCCAGAAATTCATTTTCTGCCCTCTTGAAATTCTTATTCTTTAGAACCCAAGGGAGGAATGCAATATTGAGCCTGGGATACTGAAGTAGCACATGTACAATATTCTGACAAGCAATACCAAAGTGAAGCCATAGTATTTGCATCCTGCAGCAGCTGATGCTAATATGTAATATTAAAATAAATCCAAGTGATACCATAGATTTATGATCAATACCTAATCAAGTTATTTCCTTAATAATCAGAAAGAGTATAAATTAGATCTGTCTGGAAACATGCTGACCTGCAATAAGTTACCATTTTATCCCCTTGCATAAATGAATTAGACCTGAAAGCACTAAAGGGCTCAGAAACTAAACAGAAATCTTTCCTTCAAGCTGTATATATGCGTCTGCATGCCTTAGAGGCAATCCGTCTTTTTTTTCTAAATAGTAATAACTGCATTGGAAGCAAAACCCTTTGGAACACTTCTGTAAACAGCAATTTGAAAGAGAAATGCAGTGAATAGTGCCTATGTGGAACAGCAGTTTCAGCTGGGCATGGTCATTATCTGAATTGACTTCATGAGCAGGGGTCCACATTCCTGGTTTGTACAAGTGCTGAGAGGTTCCCTGGAGCCTGTGTGAGGGAAGGGATGAATTCTGTGTCCCTTCTCTTTCCTTTCCCCTCCTGATTGCCCCCCAACATGATTTCTGAGGATTTCTAGACATTCCTGAAGTCTTCAGACAGCAAGAGTGTGTGTGTATCCTGAGATAGCAAATGGGGTGGGTCACAAAATCCCTTAAGGCTCCATATTTTTTAGCCCCTGTGCAGTTTTTAACTGGAACTAGAATAACACTAAAGGAAATATCTGTAACTTGTACAAGCAGGAAGACGAGTGTCTCCCACAGCAGCGTGGCACCCATTCCAATGGTTGTTCACACTGCCCAGGCTGCAGTACAGGCTTGGACAAGCACTTTAGCATCTGGTGGAGCGGGATGCCCATTTCCCAACTTCAGATGGTGCCCAGGTTGATTTAGCAGCTTTTACAAAGGGGCTCTCTTGGGTTTAGTCCAGCCAACCCTCTGGCTAGAGAAGAACGAAGAGACCAGACTCTCTGCAGTGCAACAAAGCAGAGCTGAGCCCTGCAGCAAGGACAAGGTCATCACCTCCATGAACAGCAGAAACAGCTACTGAGAGGGTGCTTAAGAAATGCTGCCAGCAGGTAAAGCCTCTCATGCTTTGAGGCTGGTGTGTCTCAGAGTTGTTCTCCTGGGAAGCTTGATCAGCAGCAATCAGTGCTGGCAATTGAAGGGGAAAGCAAGGGGCAGGCACTGGGGCAAATTCACCTCTTAATGTTGGAAACAGCCTTCTGTTAGAGGGTCAGAAATTAAGATGGCTGTAAGTGTGAAGCACACAGGTTTGCTGCTCAAGAGGACTGCTTCTTACAAGCAGGGCTGTTTGAAAGGAGAGAAGAGCTGGCACTCTGGCCGATTTTGGGGTGGTTGTTATGGGCAGAGGGAAGCTTGAGAGAAAGGGCTTATGGAAGCACAGTATAAGGGCAAGAAGGTGCCTGCAAGGTAAACCTCTATTAATCATTCTGGGAATAATTCCTGCAGCAGCACAGAGGCACCTAACTTTCAGTTAAGGCTGCCCTGGAACCTAAGTTTGCCTATTGGTTTGCTGCATGGGAGCATGACACCTATGCTGGTGGAACAGAAGTGCCAAGGATCTTTGTGTGTGAGTATATGTAGCCTCTCTCTTCTGCTGGGCTGGTGCAGGGGAATTTAGTTAATAACAGAAGTGATGCAAAATTATTTCAGCCCTCTGTAAGGTGCTGCCAGCCAGCTCCCGTGCACTGGGCTGGGATGTAGATTGGTGAATATTTTCCATTCCCATGTATTATTCACTGTGAGATCTGAATATTTTATCTAAGGCAGGTTCTTGATATTCACTTACATTCATTTTCCTTTCCTCCTATTTTGCTCTGGAACAGCCCAGGGAACAACAAAGTTGAACACATGAAGTCAGTATGCAACTCAGCTTCTGCAAGCAAGGAGGGTGAGAGATGCTGGTGGCAGCTGGCTGTAAATGGAAAAAACTGTTGTATGGAGAAAGCAGAGCTGAGAGAGATGTAAAAAGCCCTTGTGCTTTCTTCAGTGCTTAAGAAATATGTGGATAATTTATTCCTGGGATGAGAGGTGCCACTGCTGGAGAAAGGAATGCAGGCAAACATCTCTGGGAGGTTTTCTTGCATTAAGTGTTCTTTAATGTCTATTTCTGCTGCATGTATCATTTTGGCACTTAACAGGTGACATAAGCTCAGCTTTAAGAGGAGTGGCTGAAAGGTGACACATTTCCCTATAGCTCAGCTTAAAGCCAGTCATACCTGCTGACTTTAATGACTGTTGTTGCTCCTG
This sequence comes from Forpus xanthops, assembly GCA_032466535.1. Classification (NCBI taxonomy): domain Eukaryota; kingdom Metazoa; phylum Chordata; class Aves; order Psittaciformes; family Psittacidae; genus Forpus; species Forpus xanthops. The sequence goes on from JASSUY010008767.1 coordinate 11,088, forward strand.
TAGTGCCTGGGAGGGAACGTTGTCACCAGGATAGGAGCTGGATGCATCACTTGATCTCCTGTGATCATGAGAATTGCTAAGTGGTCCCACTTGTCGTACCAAATTGCCTTGTCACTTGTGATTGCAGAGCCTTCCCTTGAGCAATGGGTAAGCAAAGGACATTCTCAGACAGTGGGTTTTAGAGCTCTGCTGCAGTCTCTGCCGCTTGTGCTTAACTTATTAAATGGAAGGCTAGAACAAGAAAATAACCCCTTGAAAGCCTTGCAAATGGCTAGGAATAATCAGAAAAATGGTCATGAGCTCATCTCAAAGCTCTGCTTGGCAGGAAGCTGTGTCTTTAGGAATGGAAGGGATGCTAAAGGCTGCCTAATCCTAACATAGGGCATCTCACATGGTTGTTTGTAGCCCTTGCACATTTGTGGATCTGAGTCTGCTCTCCGGAGCCTCCTGTACTCATCAGTTTGGAAGTACCATCCTCCCTGAACCTTTATGGCAGCCACCCAGCAGGTGCCCAGGGAAATCCCAGTAGTGGAAGACTAATGGCTTGAAATAACCTGAGCGTCTTGTGGATTTGCGGCATACCCTTTATGTTTTGTTTAGTCAAGGTGTTCTGCTTTGAGAAGCTGGACTTCTTTCTCTTACAGGGACTGACGTTATTATGTTATCCAAAGCACCATTTCTGCTATACCCAGGATGGATTTTCCTCCATTAACATTAGCAGATGTCACTGGTGGGTTTGCTGGTTCAGATGCAAAAGGAGGAAACCCACCCCTTGCTTGGTCATCCCATGTAAAGCAACTGGTGTCATGACAGATCTATGCCATTCAGGGCTCGTTATCCTGTCAGAGACAGTGAGCACTTCAGGCTGCATAATTTTTCTGTCTGCATTGTGCCAGCTGGACAAATATACTCTCTGTTCCCTCCTTTCTCTTTTGACACATTGCTGGGGACCAAGATTTGCTCTCTTTATGTTTTCTGGGAATAAGGTGGAGAGGTGTGGGGGTGGGCTTTTTTGCTCGTTCTTTTTTTCTCATCTTCTTGACTTGCACTGGGGCAGCTGTTCTTTTGGAGCACGTCTTTAAGTACAGGAGTTATCAAGTGTTTACGCTGTGAGAAGGTCAGCTCACTGCTAAAAAACCTAACTGACCCTTGGGTTTTCCTTAATTCGTGCAGCTCCAACTGCTCTTTGGTAGCAGAGTTGACCACTTTTAGGAAATAATTCATCAGTAACTCTTGAGTGTTTGAATCACCCTCTTCCACTCAACACCTCCTCTGGTCCCAGGTACTACTGATTTCTCCTTTTCTGATTTTTCAGGTCTTCCTTCTCCCAGCAGACCCAACAGCAGCTCAGCACAATGTGCTGTTGCTCTGCACTCTCCCGTAAATTCACAGTACTGAGTAGTCAAGCAGCTGCACACAGAACAGAAGGGGGCCTCAGTCCAGCTCCTCAGTGCTGAGGGCTGCGATTATGTGAGTTCCTCTAGTTACAAACTCTTTACTCCAAAACGGTCTTCATGCTGCAGTTGTATGAGTGACTACACACTTTGCTATATAAACACTCTCGATTTTTTTGAGTTGGAAAGGATTGAGACGAAAAGCTGAGTGTTGCAACGATCTTTCTTCCACAGAAGCACAAATAACTCTTAAAGGAAGAGGAAAGGTGATGCCTGACAGAACTCCAAAACTGGTGTGTTGTCCTTCTGCAGGCCCAGGTAAATTAGGAACTCCATGTAAATGTTCCAGCCTTTCCAAATGAAAAGAAAAACTGTTTTTCCTCCTGGCAATGGGCCAAATTGTAGCAATCTTCTTTATCAGCTTTCTACTAAAGCAAGTTGGAGTATCAGCCACTCAAAGCCCATCCTCTTTTATTTCTGTGCGTTTACTAGCTTTAGAGCAGAGGTCATCTCAAGTAGTGTGCAAAGAAATCCCTTCTTGAAGAAAGTTCATCTTTATGAGCCCAAAGTGTTGGTTTTGCAGGTTTTATCTTCAAATACAGGGAATAAACCTCAGAGCAACCTCCCAGCTGCAAGGCACACTTTTTTCTCGAAATAAGACTCCTTTATTAAACAAAACCCAAAACCCAATCCTTAACACTACAGTAGTTTTTTGAAGATTAAAAACTTGCTCAGAAGAAATAGACGTTCTAGCAGGGTCATCTAGTGATGCCAGAAGAGGAATGGAAAAAGACATGCTGGTGCCTATGTTCCCAGGCACTCTTGAGTCCCCATCTGAAACTGGGCTTGTTGGTCTCTTTACAGCACCAATCTCAGCTGGAGCACCTGGTCTGGATGGATCAATGCTGTTTCTAGAGAGAGGAACACAGCCATGGGTATTGTGAAAGAGCCTACACCAGATCCTACCTCTTCCAAACCCTGAGATAATATTTTTTTCTGCAAGGGAGATTTACAGTGTTGTTCCAAGGGAAAGTTATGATTAAACCCAGTTGGTTTTAAACTTTTTTTAATTGGTTTTTTTTAAAAGGCCATCTGGCAAACCATGAAACTTCTTTATCGCTCTCTGCTGCCTGATTTCTACATGCTTTTAAGATTCATGTAGCTCTCATGCCACAGGCTGTGCCTTTGTGTAGAAAGCCTGGCATTTAGGTAATCTTGAAGGAGAGCCCTTTATTTCTCCTGTTTCCCTGCAGACAGATGTATCTCATCTCTAGACTCATAAAGCAGTAAGCATGGCAGTGCTCATGCCCAAGGAAGCAAGCAAAAGCTTTGGGAGAAGAGAGTTTAAATATTCAGTGGTTTCTTGAAGAACCATCCCAAAGGGTATGTAGCTGAACATTATGCTCACCTTTTGCAGGAACACCTGCAGGTAAAATCATCATGCCTACCCACTCTATAAGCATTTTGGGAGGTACAGTTATGAGCCTGCTCAACGCCTTATGTGGTGATACGCTGTGAGGTTTTAACCTTTGCAGAAGTTGGCAAATTGGCCTAACAGAGCTTTAATATTTATTTGCTGTTAGGAGAGAGCTGGGTCAGGTCAGCTGAGGGCATCTGTTTTGGCAGCCCACTGTTTCCTGAGACCATGAGAAGGTGTGCATGTTTTTCAAGGAACAAATGTGGTTTCAGTGTTCATCTGACAAAGTAGATGTTTCATGTACGAGCTGTCTTCACCTAGCATGAGCAAGGGGCTTGTAACATTTATGTGGAGACCTGGTGGAACCTTGAAGGGCCTTGGGGGCTTTCTCAAGCACTGGGGAGAAGCCTTGGTCTGCTAAAGCTTGTCTTTTTCCCCCTTACAGTATATCATATCATTAATATAGGAAACTGATGAAAATTCATTCAACTTCCCTTGTGCGGGCTGTTGCATTCATTTTTTTCTATGACTATCAGCTCAGGAAATAGCATAGGTTTGTGCGTTTATAAATTGTGTGCAAATAAATTGTATAGATTTGTAAAATGAAAAGATACACGTGCCCTGTCATAAAAGTAATTTGAACATGCTTTTAATGACAGGGAAATTGAAATTAGACTGTCTTTAGAGCCTCTTGCTAAAAGGCAGAATCAAAAAATGATCAGTTTTGCTCCATACTCTCTTTTCCTGGTTGTGCTAATATTTGCAGAGGTATTATGTTTGAGCGGTCGTTTGTCATCACTTAGAACAAAATTCGCATTAGTAAGTCTTTAAAAAGAATTGAACTTCTTTTGTTTTTTTTTTTTTTTTTTTGTTTTAGTCTGAGTTTTGGTCCTATAAAGACCTGGCAACATCCCCTTAGTTTGCTAATGCTGAGGGAAGTCACTATCCCTCTTGTATGCCAATGGAACAAGAGGGATGATGCCAACTGGTTTGTCCCACGCCAGTTCAGTGGCAGCTGTCAGGTCAATTAGCTGGACCTTGGCCCTGTGGCCCACTCTATAAGCAGGACTCTGAATCATGAACCGTATGCATGAGTCTCCTCAAGTCCTCCTAAAGAATAACTTTTCCTTATGCTGTCCTGGAAAATTATTCATCTGGCCAGCTGCTCTCTGACATGTGCTGTACTAAATAGTATATATGATTTTGTTTTCTGTCTCTTGTTTGTGTGATTTGCTGCATCTGGACTCTGGGATCTCAGGCACCCCAAAATGTTCAAGGTGAGGTGCAAAGGAACCTTCTGATCTCAGATGCTGCACAGTTGAAAACCATCATCAGTCACTTCTCCCATTAAAGTTTTTTAATAGGGCACCCAACATATATTATTCAGAATATTCCAAATGCCAGTATAATAATCCAGATGTGTGAACCCAGATCAACTTCACATGTTTTATATTAGAACAGCTTAAGCTGATTGCTTTTTCCACAGTTCATTCAGCTCTATTTGTTTTAATTAGGCAGACTTGCAAATGCTGGATTTGATATTTAGCTGTCTAAGTTCCACACAGCCTGATGGGTGGTAATGTAAATGCAATGCTTGAGTCATAAACATCCCTGCTGAAGGAAGAATGGAAATGAAGCATGCCACAACTATGAGAGGTAGGGAATCACCACATTTCTGGGGCACTGTGTATCTCCCAAGACCATACAGTGTTTAAATAATGGTTAAGGTCTATAAATTCCAAATCAGAGGAGACCTTTGTGTTACAAATTCACCATGAAACATTTCCTTTTCAGGGGGTTAATTCACACACATCACTGCTACTTTTTCAGTGGTGGAAGGAGGTACTGCTCATGGGCTGTTGTTTATGTAGCAAGGCAAAGCCAAGGGATGTGCCATTTGTGCCCAGGGATGTGCCACAACAATGCAGCTGCCATGATCAAGCTCTGGCTGCACTGGAAGCACAGAGACTGCACTGCATCGTGGGCTGCAGACAGAGGAAAGTGGTGCATGAATCCCTGTGAGACATCTTGACATTGTATCATAAATGAGCACTCAAACACAATACCTTCCTTTCCCTTCCAGCAGGCAGCTGCTCTGTTTCTCCCACACCAGTTCATCAGTGTGCTGATGAACACAGCCTTGCAATAGGTTATCATGCTGTGAATGCCAGCGCATGGGAAGAGAGACATGCCCTGCTCTGCTGCAGGAGTGCTTGCTATCCGCTGGTAAAGGAACAAAGTCAGCAGGCAGTCTGATGGGTAAATGTCTGAGTTGCCGGGGCAGGAGATGCCCCAACAGCAGGGAGAGAGCTGTTGGCTGAGGTGGTATTTCCCAGAGTTTCCATCCATCCATTCCTCTTGTGCCTGTTCTGTCACTGGCAGCTAGAACACCAAGTTTCAGACATAGGTACACACAAAGGCTTTCCTGCAATCACGCCTACTGCTGCAGCAAATTCTGCGGCTCTTGTCTGCCACAGTCTTTTCAAGAGACAGAGATGCTATCAGAGGTCACTTTGCTAATGGAGGGTAGGTTGTGCTTTTCTGTTGGCTTCTGAAAGAAGCTTGAAACTATTTGACACCCAAGGAGATACCAGAGTGCCACACTGACATGTTCTTCTCTTTCTCAGAGCTGTGATACCTTGAAAATGGGCTCACAAATCATAGTAATTCTGCTTCTTATACTCAAATTGGCAGCCTTTCTTGCAGAGCTGTACATGCCATTTAATGAAAGTGGCCGTTATTATGCCAAGATGTTTTTCTTTGACAATGATGCCAAGGGAAGTGTAGGCTCTTCTCCACATTTATAACCCAGTAGAGTTGTAACGTAGTCGGGGATGTGCTATAGGCCAGCCAGTACGTTATATGACCCTGGTCTTGCAGGCAGGCTACACCAGAGAAAAACAACATAATTCGCTTCACAGTCCATCTGACCTGCTGCCCTGGATACCACATCAGCTGGCGCCATCACCCAGCTAATTGCAGAGTTGTAACATCTCCTCCTACATTTCCTATTGCATAGGGGAGATGCATTGCAGAGAGGGCACTGGGTGAGCAGTCTACAGACAAAGAACAGGGGAGAAGCAGGTGGTCAACAGCACACATACTGTTATCAGGAATTTCTGGCTCAGTCATGCGACTTGACACAGGGCGATGATAACCTAATACATATGGCTCTATCTATGGAATCAGAACTACAGAATGGTTTGGGTTGTAAAGGACCTTATGATCATCCAGTTCCAACTCCCTTGCCGTGGGCAGGAATACCTCCCAGTAGTCCAGATTGCTAAAAGCCCCATCCATCTTGGCCTTGAACACTGCCACAGATGAAGCAGCCACAGCTTCTTTGGGCAATCTGTGCCAGTGACAAAGTTCCAGTTTCAAAGCAGAGAGATTTAAAGAAAATAAAATCCTTACAAGCAACTTATCCAAGCCATTCTGAATTTGTGTATGCGTGTGTGTGAGGATTGCTGGGTTCCCCTAGAGAGCCTCTTCTCTGCCCATGTATGTATCTGAAAAAGGAAAAAAACTCCAACCTTAAACATAGCTTTAATATTCAGGAGCTAAATATCTGCCCCAGTCAAATCTGTGAGATGTTTTAAGCCTACCAAGGCCTCCCTGGTACAGTGTATGAGAGTGTAATATATGGGGCCAGTGAGTGCGCAGCATTGATCAATGTTCCTGATACCTCTCTGCTGTTCTGTGTTGCCCCACCTCAGCCTTATGCATGTGCAGACATGCCTGACAGCTGCTTATCAAGCCTGGAACTGCCCGAAAGCAGCAAGGTTGAAGGAAGATAGAGGTAGGCACCCAGTTATATAGCTGTCAGGATGAGACTTGCAGATTGTGTTTATGTGGATGGTCAGGCCTCACAGGTCTCATGTACACAAAACACAGCTTGTCCTTTGGTTTCCAGCTCCTGCTCTCCTAAAGTGCCCAAACCCCGTGAATGCTGCTGCATAGTTTGCGTTAGGAGACAAGCACCCTTGTATGTGCCGTTAGGACAGTGCAGTGCTGCCAGCCCTCTCCCATGCTGGCCTGGGGGATCCCTGGCCATAGGCAGGGATGCTCTGTCTGTCTGGCAGCACAGCACAACACACCATGGCAGGTACTTCTGTGATGTAACCAAGTGTGGCCCTGCTGCGGGTGTCCTGGATACTGGCCCATGAGTCAGGGAAGGGTTTTTCAAGGAGAACGTGAAAAGGGGCAGAGCCATTTTTCCAAAGGAAGGAAATGATAGAAAGTGAGCAATAATTCAGTGGTTTGACCTTGCACTGACTGCGAGTGGCTCTGACTCCCAGTGCTCAGAACTGAGAGATGAAAAACGTTTTCAGAGTAATTGCAAAGAAAAGGACTTTCATGCTGGCCTCAAGCATATGGGAAGGTGTTCATGCCTTGGCTGCTGTTCATTCCCATGCTATCACATCCAGCTAGGCAGCCCCATCTGGAAGCTAGTCAGGAAAGGGTTTGAAGGCATTGGGTGCATTTGACCGGCAAAGAGAGCCAGCTCCCTGACTTGTCACTGTAAGTGCTGCTCATGCGGTGTAATCACACCCTTACATTTCCTCCTCTCTCCAAAAGGTCATGTTCAGGCCATGTTTCAAAACAAAGTTTTGTTTTCTCAAGTACAAACTAACATTTTTTAATATGCTCATTTGTACTTTTAACCTTTTCTATTTAAATTTACCCAAAGTGTTGTCACATGCTGCACTCACAACACAAATATACAAAGGCTAAAACAGAAGATCAGATAGGAAAAAGAAGTTTACCGGGAATCTGGTCTGAAATCACCTTTGTGGAAAGAAGCAACTAGATCAACAGCAATAAAAGTGTTAGATGGCTGCATTTGATGGAAGCGTGTTTTCATTCAGCCATTCAACGGAGTGAGTCCAATATCAATAAAAGCAGTCATTTAGAAAATCATTTCCTTCACTATGTTTGGAAGCAGATGTGCAAAGACATATCTATGTGTGTGTGTTGACTGTATATATATGCTTCACTACACCATTACTTAATATTCGCGCTGTCTTTCACCTGTGCATTAGGTCACTGCCTCATTTTCTAATTGGTCAACATCTGTAAATGTCGTAAGCATGTTATTCATCTTTTCTAGGTCACTCATGCAGATGTTAAATGGGACACATCCTAAAGAGGATTCCTCCCCATAAACCTTTGGCGTATCTTCCTTGACTTAAGCGCTATGAACTTAGGCAGATGGCTGAACCTTCCTTATAGCCATTACCTTTGTGGGTGAGATATGACAAAATATGTTTCTCTTTAAAAGTGCCTTTCCCACATCTCTTCTTTTAGCCTCCTGGGCCCTCTGAATCCTCCTGAGGCTGACAAGGGCTCAGCAGCAGAAACTTTTGTGGCAGCATTGATCCTTTACGTTTCTCTGAAAATAGAAGACTGTACTTAAGTGCTTTGCTGGGAGAGGGCATAAAGAGTGCTGCAGCTATTCATACAGTTTGATTGTGCTCTGTGCTGACAGCTACCCCTCTTAAAGACTATTCTGTCATATGGTCAGCACTTAAAGAGCCATGTAACACCTATGAGGGGTACCTCTTAAAAAGATGGTCTAAATCAGCACAAAATCTCATGGGACTCAATTCTCCTGTGACATCTTCAAATTCTGTCTCGGTTAGATTTCTCACAAGAAAGTGAACGTAATTTTTATGATGAGCTAAAAATTCAAGCAGTTGAATGCTTTTCCGTCTTATTCTGTAACATTTTGTTTCCTTTTAGATTTTTTGTTTGCTTTTTGCTACTGACAGATTGGCCAGAGATTGACACTAAATTGTCTATTAAAATGCATCGGTGCCTCTTCTAAATTGATGTACTCAATTCAGTACCTAGCAGCATTTGGAAACAATTCAAATTGCATATATTTAATCTGGCAACATGCTGTCTGGTTCTCCACCTTTCTTCAACTCCCTCTGGAATAGGCACAGAACAGCTCTGTGTCATCGGCAAATGTTGGGAGTGAAACTCAATTTCAGATAATAGAGAACTGTTTATGGACCTCAGTGTATTCCAGCCTTCTCTATTTTTCAGTACATTTATGTAAGAGTTAATTGAGAACAAAACAGCTTCAGTTCTAAGCCAATGTTTAGGTGTTAATGACAAAATCCAAAGGCATGCCCCACATAGCTCTGTTATCCTCTGTACCCATGAACCCTGGTTCCACCCAAAAGACTTAAAGGTTTCCTGTGGAGGCCATCTCCTGTGCTGGCATACAGGCTGCTGGAAGTCCCTTGTTCCTGGTCCTGCTCTTCCTGTTGCACAAAACACTTACCAATTTCAAAACCAGCTTGCGAAATAGTTCTGTTATTTTTCTAACCCTTCAGCCAGTGGCCTAGTACCTTGTCTAGATTGCAAATACCAAAGAGGTGATTAAAAAGCTATGGACACTTCTGACCCCATAGGTCAAACTTTGTAATCCTTTCGTTGAACAGGTATCAGTTTCTCTTGAGCTATGATGATTTGTGGATATAAGAGGACAGTGTTTTCTTTTTGGACCAAAAGCTATGTGGGCTTTTTTTGAATATTTGTATTTCAAGTCAAAAGTTCCCTAAGGCCTTATCATATGCATTAGGGATGGGTTTTGTCACTGCCAGCTTTTTGATGGTGATACTTATCAGCTGAGATGGGTCCAACTGCTGTACATACATCTAGCATCTTGCTGTGATTGCGGAGTTCATGAATGCTTCCTGAGAAGGCTGGATTTTGTAAAGGCACACAGACAAGGTGTGGGTGGTGCAGCCAGCTATGCTGGTGTTTATGTACAGGTAAGTCCCTGTTTACTCCTTACCAGGAGTAAGGCTGCATGAAATACTACAACAGTGGCAACTATGAAATACTACAACAGTGGTAGCCTGCTTTCATGCTCAGCTTCCAGAAACAGGTTAGCGAACAGCTCCTTTTGTGACTTGCCCCCAGGCTGGTGTCTGGTTAGTGGAGAAAGATCCTCAGAAGAGGTAGTTGCCAGGAATTGCACCCCCCTCCATGGATATTGCATGTTGTGGGCTGAACAACCCAGTCCTAAAGAAGAAGTATCCCTCTATCAGCAAAATTTGGTGACTGGCAAAATAAACCAGCCCAGAGCTGTGTGAAAATGCCAAGTAAATGAAAACATCCTGTCACAAGCAAAACAGTCTTAACTTGAGGAATTTAATTTAATTCATTGCTAATTGACATTAACTTTTAATAACTGATTTGGTTATTGAGGGAAAAAATAAGATACTGAGTAACAAATCAATCACCTCCAGGCTCAGCTTCAGTTCAGTACTTCTCCTCCCTCTTTCCTAGTCCTTACTTCCCTTGTTTTCATTGCAAGTTACACTTGGTCCCTCCCCATCCCTTGGGTAATATGCAGGTGACACAGGAGGTTGGGTTGGTGCGCAGCAGTATTTATCTGCTGATCCGTGTCATCTGCTTCTCCTTTGCCTGGTCTTGGCTCTTCATGGGTTGCAGTCTCTCTAGGATCCTTCTTGGCACAGATAGCCACCTCCCAGGTCTGTGCCTCCAGCCCTGTACCCTGCCACACGCCTCCTCTATGTAATTTCTCCAGATTTTAGAAGTCACAGCAGTAAAGAATTGTCATCCCTGTAATTGTCCAAATTCATTCCCTTCCTGACATATCAAGCTTTTTCTTCAAACAAGGTTATGTCTCTTTCCCTTCGGCTACAGCAGGGCATCCACACCAGCTCATTTGTTTTATCCTTGTTGCTAGTCTTCAGCAGTTCCTGCTGAACAGTCTGTGTTTTAACACACGTAGGAACCTCTCTTTTTCAAGTATTCCAGGCCATTTTAGGTGTGTGACTCTTAGATATCCTGTCTGAAGTTTATGCTAAAAAATTGCAGAGAGTGTGCTCACCTGAATGTGCACTTTTCTGGAGTCTAACATTGAAAGGAAAAGGTGTGAATACTCTCTAGTAAATAGAAACTGCTCAGCACGTAGGGAGATATGCCTGAGCCCCAGTGATGCAAAAATAGCTGCTACCTCCTTTCTTCTGTTCCTCTTAAGGGACTCAAGACACGACAATTTGTGTACATTAATTAATTAGTAACTGTGAGTTACTACCAGCTATTCAGAGTTGGGCATTCACTTATCTAATCTCAAGCTTGTTTTCTGAAACTTAGCTCTGTTGAAACATGGCTTTTATGTTAGGCTCTTATTTGTTCTATTTTGTACTGCTTTGGGAAAGGCTGGACCAATCCTCTGTTGCCCTATGTTACTTTAGTGCAGCTCTGGTTTCTGTACCCTATTTTTTCTCGATGGGCCAGGAAAAGGTGATGGCAGGTCTTACAAAATCTAAATCCTGTATTTTCTTTGGCTTCCTCTCCTGAGTTTTAAATCCCAGGGGAATACTAGAACATTTGAAGCAGAAGCCCAGTCTGTGCCATGTGTCATTATAGGCACACTCCTGAATCCTTTTCCAGCTGAAATTCATGTATAAAATAAGGAAAAGGAAAAAATAACCCACAGATTTTCTCAGCTGTATTTTAACCTCTGAGCTGTTTACTTACACATGTAATAGCTTGGGACCTGACTGTGCTGCAGTCACTGAATTTCATCTTAGGGATGAAATGAAAGCTGTTTTCATGAAAAATCTCTTTGACCCATCTACAGGCAAGTCACTGCTGGCCTTTTTATCTTGTTTTCACATCCTGCTGAGGTAGCACTGCTGAAGCCAGAAGCTGTTGAAATGAAAGGATTTGCTGTCTGTTTTGTGACCATAAATGGGTTGTGGAAAGGAAACATTTGAGGATGGTGACTCCAAAAATCATGCCAGCATTAGTTTCTGATGCTGGAGTGCCTGACATCTCTTACAGTCAGCTCTCATAGCCTTTGGAGAAGACATTTATGGCAGACAGAACCAATTCTAACTCCTATGTGCTTTGCTAGCAATACAAATGCTTATTTTCTGTAAACTTCTAACTCTTTGGAATAAATTTGCAGGGAACAAATAACTATCAAACTTTTAATATCGTAAAAGTTGAGTTGGATGTAGCTATTTGCTGCTGATTCTGCTCTTTCAGCTGTATGCTCCATGACAATGAATCAAACTGGTTTTGAAGAGGAACATGCTTCCAGCCCTTAGATGTATTGAAAAGCCTTTTAAATGCAAAGCATATATTGAGAATTACTTGAGAGTATAAGTAGCAAAAAGTAGCATAGACCTGTTTGAAAAATCCATTCCTTGTACCCAAGGAAGGCAAGTGAAGCAATGTTACTTAGCATTAGAATGAAATAATGCTGACAGCTGAAGCTAAAATAAAATTATTACCTACCACTGGAATATCTGAGATCTTAAAACATGATGTGCACTGCCTTCTTTGGAGTCATCTGTATCTGTCGAGCATTTTAAAGATCAAGCTTCTTCATAAAGAAGAGGGAGGGCATATCTATTGTTCCTCCCCAGCAGCTGCTGTGTGTCATCAATTACATGTTGAAGAGGAGTTTTGCAACTAGTGCAAACTACTGTTAACTCCCTTAATATTAGTAGCAATAATGAGATCATTCTGATTTATACTGGCAAGCTTTTATTTTGTTCATTTCTGCTAGATCAGGCAGTTCAAAGATGCAAAAGTTAAGGGACCTTAACTTTTAGGGATTTGTATGGCACAAGCCATGAAGGCAATCCAGTTAGAGCTGCCAGAGAGGGGTAGCTTAGCCTGGGCAGTGCTTTACCAAGCTATAAATACAAAGCTACCATGGTCCCATGTTAATAACAGCAGCCAGCTGATTTACTCTCAGCTGTGTGAGGAGAGTGAGGCAAGCCAGTCATGTACATAAAGATATAAAACCAGGAGGAAGTTAGTCCTAGTGAATACCAAATTGGTCAAACTCCCCCACCCTGGCCTCCCCAGACTGCCTCCATTGATAAAGCAAAAGATGCATTTCCTAAAGTCTGAAAGGAATGACTCGTTCTACCATCATTAGTGGCTGAAGGCAAATACTCTTGAGAATGAATTAACTACTACCTTTATAGTGCTATGGTTAAAGGCTCTCCAGGGAAGGCACTGACTCAAAACTAGTGTTGCTCATGCTTTTCATCCTGAGCAGGAGAACAACGTGCACAGATGTATGACACATGCTACATTTGAATAGTGAGCAAGTGGGTAAGGTACCGTTGTTTCAGATACTAACCTCAGTGTCAGGAACCAATTGATGTACTCATCAGTTCCTGGATTTTGAATGTGAATATTTGCACATGAGTGAAATAGGCAGCTTTATTTCGTATGGATTTTCAAATTCTCATCCTGTTTCCAGGGTTTTTTTTAAAATGAAAGGTCATAAGTGGAGCTGAGCAAGGAATTTGGCAGGGGGTGGTGGTAGAATTGATAGCTAAACAAAAAAATTGGAGGGGAAAATAAGGCTACTGAAGTTTCTTTTGGGCTTTTTTTTTTAGTGTATTTGGGGGGGGGTTGGGGTTTCTCTGTGTTGTTTTTTTTGTTTTGTTTTGATTTGTTTTGACTTGGATCTGTTTTGTTTTAGTTATTATTTATTTTAAAATGAAGGGGAAAACTCCCTCACCAGTTTCAGTTCAAAGAAAGTCTTCTGTGTGAAACCTGCTTTGTGAATTTTGGGTGTTATTATAATAGTTTGTGGACCCATTTTACAATTGATGTGGAAAAAAAGATGCTATTCACAGGAAAAAATGAAAGGATTAAATCAAAATATTTCATTGAGAAAGCCAAGACAAACTGGTTTAAACCTTTCAAATCCTTCCCCTAATATCCTTGGGTTTTGGCAGAAAAAAAAAGAAAGTGTGTATTTGTTTTACTCTCTATTTCTGTGTAATTTCAATAGAAATTTTTGTTTCCGGTCGATTTTAGTAGATGTCCCTGTCAATGAAACCAGTGTCTAGCAATAAAGAAGAGAAAAATAAGAATCTATTTTCATAATTCTCGGAAGAATTTCCTAGCAATTTTTCAATCTGCTTTCTAGTTAATTGAAATTTCTTTCTCTTGACACATTATTTTCAAGGGTAAAACCAAAGGACATCTTCTGGGCTTGGTTCCCACATGGAAATGTGTATGGTAGTCACTGTCTCACCTGACTTCTTCAAATATGATTGCAATTTTTGTTTGGCTTTGGTAAATCAAATGTTTGGCATCATTTATGCAAGTTAAACACACATACGAGTAGCAGTACGTAATCTATAGCCATGAAATTACCACAGTCAAATTTCCCCTAATGCTGAAGCGCTTGCTCTGTGCTTTGCAAACCAAACAAAAAAACCCTCCAACAAAACCAATACACTCATCAGCCTTTAGGAAAATAGAAGTAAATCTAGTAATGCTCATTCAAAAATAGAAGCTGCTCCTTTTCCAACTGAGGGACCATGGCTTGCCCTTTCCGTAGTAGCGTCTTACAGAAAGAGAGGTAATTCCTCAGGGCACCACGTGATATAGAGCATTTTGGTTAAAACCTATGTATCATTTTTACTTGGAAATGTACTTAAATTGTGGTAACACATCCCGTGATGCACTTTCAAGCAGTTGTGCCATTGCTTCTCACTGTGTATCTATACAGACTCTTGACATGTGCTAAAATAGATAAATCATGGGTAAAGAAATTTCAGCTTTTGCTCTCTGGTAATACATGGCTTAGAAAAGCATGAGGCATGGAATAGCGTTGTGTGGGTGGGAAATACTTATCTGCAGTTATATTTTAATTACTGACACACATTAGAAGAGCTTTTTTGCCTCAGGAAATGAGCAGAAGGCCAGGATATGGAGGTATCTGCATACTTTCCCAATTACCTTCCACTAGATAGGATCAGGATTGTGTCCTTTGACCTTAGACAAGAACACATGCTCTGGAGATACACCACAAAAACGTAAAGGATTGTAAGGACAAGTGAACAGAACAGGACAATACAGTATAGGTGCTACTTTCACAATCCATGTTTATCTGTGGTTGTGTCATGAACCTAATGTCCAGAGATTGAAACTCTCTGGCTAATGAAAATCTGGTTTAATCTCTGCTTGCTAGAGAAACTGAAAACAACACAGTACAAATAATACACTTTCTTTACTTGTAACATAGGAACTGTTTCATAATCCACAAAGGGTTTTTTTAAGCCTTGTACTGAAACCAAAAATAATTTTGTAGTCAGAGCAGATGTCACAATTTATCCTCCTGTGTACATCTTTTCACACTGTAATGAGCTGCTGTCTACTCACATGTGAATACCCACGTCATCATGTAGCCTAGGTGGTCATGGCAGGGGGATTGGAACTAGAAGGTCTTTAAGGTCCCTTCCAACCCAAACCATTCTGTGATTCATTCTATGACTTAGGCCAATATGGAAGTGAAACCTTGCAGTGAAAATACACATATTGCTTATGGTGCTGCAAAAATGTCCCTTAAGAGAACTGAAAGAAAACTGTAAAGCTGAGCTAATCTATCATTCTCTGCATAGCAAGGGGCTCTGCTGCTTTGGTGTAATGATGTCTGTGCAGGGTCACTTTTGTTCCCAGACAGGTCTTTAATAGCCAGAATAACACACATGCTTTTGTGGCATTGCAGTCAGACTCGGAAATTGCCATCAGACTAGGAAATGCTTCTGGGTCTGGTTCTTTATCTGGCCCTGCTAGACACCCAGAGACATGTCCTAATTTGCTTTGGCTGCTTTTGACCAGCACACCTTAGGAGTCAGCATGCCATGCAGCATGCCAAATCTCACCCACAGGCTGCTGGGCAGTGAGCCCTGGGCTGTGTAAAGACCACGGGTGAACATCATCCTCTCACTTACTTCTCCACACCTCTGGTGGTGGAGGTTCCACAGCCCCCTTGCTCCAAGCAGCATGCACATTCATGCCTCTTAGTGTTAGGGGTTTGCTTTTAACACTGTTCCAAACAGCTGCTTGCACTTTCGTTAGGGTTTCATTTGGGTTTTGTTTGCTGTTTGGGGTATTTTATTGGTATTTCACTTTTTATGACAACATTTATACAGCATTTTCTGTTACCAACTTGGGTTGAGAAAGTTCTTCAAATGAATATGGCCTTACTGTGAACTCTCAGCTTTTTCTGTGGACGAAAACAGATATGTTTTTCAAGATAGTTTGTAGTCTTTTTCTTAATACCTTTCTCTAATGAAATTCAATTTAGTCAGTTGCTGTTTTCTGGATTGCCACTTCTCCTTTGCTGCTGTCCTCTTTTGAAAGAAAAAATGGGAAAAAGACTCAAGTAACTGTGAGAAGAAAAAAAGTTATCCTTGCTTTCTCAGGGATACCTTGTTCACTTGGAAATTGGCACATTTGGGAACCTTCAAAAAGGAAATGTTGAAGTATGGCATTTCCCCCATCCCTTCTTCTGACAGTTTTTAATGATGTGTTTTCAAGAACATTTTTAATCCAACCTACAGTGTATCAGAATAAGATAATTATCATTTTGAGGTTTTAAATTGTTTCTAAGAAAGATTCAGGGGGGAATTCCAGGCAGATCATGCTTGTATTTTTGGGTGAGTGAAGGACAGCAACTAGATTTTGCTTCAGCTCCTGCCATTGTCAGCTGGTTTTGCATTAGGATGTGTTTCTAAAAACTTGAACTGTAGCAGGGGCAGTAGAAAGATGTTCCTCTTCAATGGGCTCTGAGTCAAATCCAGGTGTTGACCTTGGGTCATTGTGATTTAGGAAGTTTAGAGACTTGAGTCCAGTTACCTTCCTTGGGCTTTTCCGTTAAGAATTTGATATTACAACGGCAGATGGAATGTCAGCTCTTTCAAGTGGTACCTTGTACTACAGGGATGAGTTTTAAAGTTTTCACAACTCCAATTGGATTTATTTAAGTGCATGTATTAAAGAGCTGCTATAGGATTGCATTCACTGTGTAGACATGAAGACAAAATGAGCCGTGTTCACTTCTGCATTATATTCGTGTGTGTAACTAGAGTAGGAATACTGGTAATTCTCTGTATTCACTCATAGATGGCACTAGAAATTCTTGGAATTCCTTTCTTTAGAACGAAGTAAAATGGTTTTACTTTTCTGCCAATAGGTGGAACTAGCAACGTCTTCACCACTTACAGCCTAACAAAACCAGAAGTGATTCTTTTCTTTTCCTAGCTCCATTTAATTAATATGCAAAATGCAAACCACTAATCCCCCCCATCCCAATTTTTCCACCAACACCTCTCAAAGAGCAACACTGTCCCATAAAATGATACACAGTATTGAGTCTATTTCAATATCCAATCAGAGCAGGCTATTGGAGGCAGAAGGAATTAATGTGATTTAGAAGGCAAGATGTATGCTTCCTTTCCCAAACAATCTGGAGGGCCACATAGATTACCTTTATTCTCATTTTTATAAATCTAGCTTTACATTTGAAATAAACTTTGCATGTGCTGCAGCACAGTGACCGTGCTGCCTGCCAGCTGCTCTCAAGTGTTCACTCCATCCTTATCAGTATTCTTGAGATAAAGCTAAGTGCATGAAAATTAGGGCAAACAGACTAATTTCATCACGTTTAAATTAGGTCGCATTCACCTCTGATAGCTAAACTTAGGTACTGGCCTCCTTAGTCTTCCAGTGTTTTTACTTCCTATACAATGCAGATGTTGCTGTTTTAATTGGAAATGCTAAGTATGCAGGGCAGATGGCCTCATAGACTGATATTACTGGAATGATGCACTTCAGGAGCAGGTGAATGAGGCACTGTCCAAAATGAAAGGATGTACTGAGATCCCCTGAAAGGGTGAACACATCTCTTGCTAATGTACAGCAAGGACTCCACGATGAATGGGGCTGTGTGTGTATTTCCTCGCCTTTTGATGGGCTGAATGAATTAGGCAGGCTCAAAGGTTTATCAGTTCCCTTTCTTGGCTAAGTGAATTTTTCCTTTGACAGAATAAGGGAAAAGCTCCAGAAGCTATCAGCTTTATTTTTCTCACCTCACGTTCCTCAGTTGCCTTTCAGTGATGACATGTACATCTGTGCGTCCATGAGGAAAAAAAAGACCAACTGAAACCTGAACAAATGGGGAAACCATTCCTATTTGTAAGAACTAGCAGAGTAGCTCAGCAAGCCAGCACAATCTCAGACACTCTGCAGCACTGAAAACAAACTCCTGTCCAGCTATGTTCCCACCATATAGTTTAGTGGTGCTTGAACAGCAAACACAGGAGCCTTATATACAGAACAATTTATAGATTGCCCATTGCTCCCAGCCACATATCATCTTCTGTCCCCCAAGGTCATGAATAGTACCAATGACAAGGCTTTTTTTGCATTTGTCTGCCTCACTGTGCAGTCAAGGCACGTAGGAATTTCCCGAGTTGCTCTCCAGTTAGGAAGGCATCACAAGCCCTAAAAGTGCTCACTTACATCTGCCTTGGCAAGCATTCCTGTAGGTCCATACCTGGGGAAAGTGCCTTCCAGCAGTGGGAGCACTTCACTCCAGGCTAAAACAACCCAGATGAGTCTTCTCTAGTAGTTCATTTTCAGTTGGGCCTCCAAACATATGTATCTGGGCGGGAGAAGAAAGTGGGAAAAGAAGCTGTTTTCAATATAACTTTGGCATAAAGAAATGTTTCAGTTTTATTTTTAAATGCCTGTCCTCCCCTTCCTAAGAATGATTTTTCTTGACAGCTTTTTAAAAACTGTATTCTCTGTATTACCTTGACTTTTAGCACTACCCCAGTAGTATGGAGTATTCATTTGCCCATTTTCACTGCCTATAGCAAAACAAAAAGAAAAAAAATGAAGAGACAATAATATTGAGAAACATCTAGGAGTTTTCTTGTTTCTAAGGACAGCAAAGTTGGCAGGCCAAAACATGTCCACATACCCAACAAAAGGACAAGCTCTGTGATACTAAGGGCTACTGCAGTTTGTTAACTTTATGAAGGTCAGCAGTCTAACATTAGTTTGTTTCAGAGGGGCAGCTGAATTTTTTTGCTGCAGTTTTCTCCAGTCTGTCTTTCTCTGCAGAGCTGCTCCAATACTTTGCCTCTTTGATTTTAGAGACCTTTAACTTCCATCATGCTCATTTATGGCTACTTTATTATAACTGGTTTTAGCTGGCTTTTCTACCCTTTCTTGTCTGTTTACTCTTAAGTGTGGAGCACTGAGCTGCTGATGTCCATTTGCACTCTGAAAATGCATGGTATTACGAAGTATTGTCTAAAACGATGCTATTCTTTTCACATAGAGAAAAAAAGCTTGTTCAGAGAACAATGAATAGTTACATAGTGAGAAAGTTCATCCTCAGGCTCCCCATCAATGCATCTCAGCATGAGTCTATCCAGTCTATTGGACATCCTAATGCTTGTGCTGCTCAGAGGACCAGCACTCCTAAACAAGCATAATGCTCCGGTACTATCTTTATCACAGTTGTATTAGCAATCCTGTACGTTTCCTTATGGAGATCAGCTGAGGAGCACTTTTCTGCTGTACAGATTGGCTGGACAAAGGCCATCTCATCCCATGAAAAAAAAAAAAAGGTTATATTGATTTAATTTCTTGTTCTACTTGTCTGGAAACCTGTAAATTCAGCTCCAAAATGTGGGAATATGTCTCAGCCCATCACAGACAACTACCCAGTGGTTAGCAAACTCATCTAAAGGGAAAATATGCAGGTTCAATTCTCTACTCCGCTACAGTGTCAGACTGTGACACAAATCACTCATTTATTGTCATTCAGAGAACGGCTACTTAGTAGTTCAAGTGGCATCTATGGGCTGCATTGATTGTGCTCAGAAGTCTCACGCTGAGCATAATAACTTTGCTGGGAAATGTTTCTATTTGGGGGCATCATCCTGAATAACTATGTTGTCAAAACAATCTCTGCTGGCACCTGACAAGCCACCAAGGAGCTCTTACACAAATGCATGCAGAGTGTGTGTGGGGTAGGGACATTGTCAGGTACTGATAAACATTTTCTCTTGTAAATCATGAGGAAAGCTGATTAAATGTTTGAACATACAGCACAAGGACTGCCCTCAGCTTCCTCTGAAGGCAAGGATAAATAGAAGCTGCCTCCTATTTCCTTTGGTAGGGGGAAAATATCAACTCCTGACAACTTATTGATGCTTGTCATGAATGCAAAAAAAAAAAAGCTGCATGGCAGCAGCTTCAGGAAAGACACCTAAAGGCCAAGAAGTGCCTATGGCATCACAGGCCTTCAACCAGATCCACATTCACTCATAAGCCACAAACCCACCCGAAACTAGTAAGAGCCCTTCCTGAGGAACCTCCAAGAGCAAGACTGTGTTCTGTCTGCTCAATGTTAATGTCTTCACGCAGAGATTTTTCCTTCTCCCACTGAAAAGCCACAGTAAATAGTAATGCCAAGGGAAAAAAAACTTCTGAATGAGGTAAGGCGGGAATGAATAATTGGACTTTTCAGTTTTCATCTTTTATTCATTGAACCTCAATGCAAAAACTAAGTGATCCTGAGGAAGAGAATGATTGTATTGTTAGCTGTTGTGGCAAGCGTGTTTTGCTATTGATTCATTAGAATGCTCATGGAAGTATAAGTTTCTACATTCAATGTTTTAGAGACACTCATCTTAAAATTGCAGGTCTAATAGGCTTTATTTTTTTAAAAAAGCCAATTATTACTGCAAATAAAGTTTAACTGAAAGACATTAAGGAAAAAAAAAAAAGCACTTTCAGGTTTTCAGATTAAGTATTTCATCATATCTTATACAGAAATTCCAATTTGCATCTCCCCACCGTAGAGGAGAAAAATGTATTTTAAAGAAGGGCAAAACCCAGCTGGCACTGCTATAGTCGGAGAGGAGAGGCGGGCATTCCTCAAACTCATTTCTCAGATTTTAATTTTAAGTTAACTGTGCCCTTAAGAGAAACAAAGGTTCACTTGTTCCCGTGCTAACACTGCTGGACAACTATAATGCAGCTAGAACAAATATGTAACCTGACCTGCTATCTCATATGCATACAAGAAAACCTGAAGTTACACAGTCCAAAGTCAAGCTGAGACGTTGTCCTGAGTGTGGGTGTTACTGCCCTGGTAAACAGAAACTGAGACTTTTGATAACCAGGAATATTGCTAAAGTAATAAAAGTTCATGGAAGCTGCAACCAGAGAGAATTTAGATAGGGAATAATTAACCATGAAATCATGATCTCAGCCAAGAAAGAAGTGCCAAGATTCATTCAGCTAATTTCAGAGGCTTATTTTCATGGTCATTAAAAAGACGGATAGGAGAAAAACGATCTTATCTTTCATTTCTCCTCCCACTGTGCAAGAGAGTGATTGCCATTACTTTCTGAGTCAATTTGTAATTACATTCATTGGTAAAAAGATAAGACAGTTTAGGGTATAAAAATTAAATAACAAGCCTGATTCGTTGGTGTTGGCTGTTTACAGCAATATCACAGGGAATTTGTGTGCCAAAGATCAAAGACTGGAAAGCCTCAGCAGCTGTTGCCAGGGTGTAGGTACAACATCACGTCCCTCTAACAGTACTCATCTGATGGCCGAGCCTGACTCAGCTCCTACAGAACCACGTGGAAGTTTTCAGGGCTTGAAATCGATGTGATTTTTT
Organism: Forpus xanthops; assembly: GCA_032466535.1. Classification (NCBI taxonomy): domain Eukaryota; kingdom Metazoa; phylum Chordata; class Aves; order Psittaciformes; family Psittacidae; genus Forpus; species Forpus xanthops. The sequence continues at coordinate 32,422 of JASSUY010008767.1, forward strand.
ATTTTCTTTATTTTGTTCCATCCAGGTTGATCTGAAAATCGTTCTGTGAAAAGGACTCAGTGATTAGACCTGTGGAAGTTGAACAAGTGTGTGGGTGCTCTGAACTATTCACAGTGGCCGTGGGCTGGAATACAAGAGTGGGTGAAGTTTTTGCCGCAGAGGAAAAAGCATTTTAAAAATGGCAAATAACTTAAATAGAGACCATACCATATTTGAGCATCTTTTTTTTTTGTTGTTTCCCAAGAAAAGTACTTCAGCTTTTTATTTTGTGAAACGTCTATCTTATACACTGTGCTGTAGAATATTTTTTTCAGGGCTGAATCATATAAAGTTAAAATTAAATATGATAACACAGAAATTAAAAAGGTGGGCCAGATGGAAGAGCTGAGGCGGCACAAAAACACTGTGCAGTTGACAAGAGTTAAGAAATGAAAAACCCCTTGGCCTAGAATCAACATGCCTAAGTGCAGGAACAGAGGCAAGACCTGGTCTGGGGCTGATCTATAGCCACTCCATTAAGAGGCTGACGACAGTTTGGGGCTCAATCCTAAAACAAAAGTAGAAGTATGTAAGACTGGGAGCAACTTGAAAATGTTTCTTATTGAGAGCAGAATGCACAGGTATGTGTAGACTAATTTTTTTTCTGGAATATGCTGATTATGAACTTGGGGGGGATTTATTAGATCATGACAAATTGATTTATTAAGCTTAATAAACACTGTCTCATCTGCAGTCAAGTTCTGTTTTCAATTTGAAAGAGAAGGCAGTGACTTTGCAGCTGTTAGCAAATTTCTAAACAGAAGAGGGAGGAGAACTGCTTGCTGCTTCTGTGCTCTGTGTCTGTTTGTGGAACCCCAAGGCATTTCTGCTTTGATAATTGACAATGGAGCACGAATAGCAAATGTTTACAATACATGACTTTACTGTGATTGGAGAAACTTATTTTCCAACTGTTTTTATAATTCAGGGGAAAAGACAAAGTGAAACTGGAAAGGCAAAAACGAAAATAAAGAGCGGTACCATGGTACCATGTGGAATTAGTAAGGCACTAGACACAAGCAGCCTCAGTTCCTGTGGCCTCCTGGATGACATGCCTCACTGTCTCTGGAGGCCTGGTGCCTGGAAGAGCTCTTCCAATATGCAGCTTGTGTTGAAAAAAAATTGAGCTTGTTACTCTGTGGGCAGAGCCCTGTGCAATAATGGGAAGCCCTGGGCTGAGCTCCTCTGGATACAGAACTTCCCCAGACTCACTTCATCATGCATTAAGGTGAATGGAGCTAGTCCAAAAACCTTTATGATGCTTCACCGGCTGGGGACTGCGTGTTCCCCAGGGCAGGGAGACCACAACCAGCTGCTCCCCTTAGGCAAGACAACACTGGGACAAATATGCGTATATCCTTCCACAGAAAAAGAGGGATGTGGGGCCTTTCCACAGCCTGCACAGCAGGCAGGAGCTCTGCTTTCACGTGGCACTGTGCTCCTGCAGCCCGGATGGTGATTGCTGTTGCATGCGACAGCCAAGTGCATCTACCTCCAGAAAGGCCACGGGGCACAAAGAGGAATAAAATATTAATTTAAATTGTATTTGATAAATTTTTAATACAGCGAGACCAATGAATTGAAGGCCAAAGCTACTCGCATTGGAAAACGGAATTACAGTATTTTGCGAAATTAAGCCAAAGCTGGGATTTTGAAGAGCACGGTTCTGTGTGGCAATACTGTGAGTCACTCCTTTCAGTGAATAATAGCCCTGTGTTCCACTCCTTGGTGCTTTCACATAATTTACATTAATTTGAGAACGCAGCTCTCTTGTACTGGATAAGCTGCTTATCAAGGTGACATGCAGCCATTGTAGCTTCACACAAAATCTGTGACAATTAGAAGATTTTCTATTTTACCCATATTCAGTCTGGGTACACTAAATATGGCAAATCAAGATAAAATATTGACCCATCTGTGAAAATAAATGTAATTCAGTTTGAAGACTAGAGCCTTCTTTGCACCTGAAGAACATGACATTTTTTTTTTAACCAGTGTTTTTCAGGTCTAAGGTTAATATGCGTCTGAATTTGCTCTTGCTGGCAAGGCACTTATAAGCATACCCTATTTTTTCCTTCAGAGCCAGGAGCAAATCATATATTTTCTTTCAAACTGCAATGTATATGTTGAAGTAAATAAATGGTCTCAACTCTCCCGCACTGTTTTAGGAAGAGAGAAAGCAGTAAGTTGGAAAGACTGATGGTCTAGTTGCCTTTTTTTAGTATTATTGCTTATTTTCTACTTGATTAGCTAGAGCCATGCAAGTTGGACAGGAAGATGAAATCAAAGTGTATCATTTCTGTGGCATGCCAGCTGCAAAAGCGAGATCTTATTTATTCCAGTCTTACAGGTAACGATGTTTAAACCATCTGTGGTAACTGTATTCCAAAACCAGGAAAAAAAACATTGATTACACAGCCATTACAGAAACCGCCAAGGCACATAGGCTGACTTTGACAATGAGAGGAAAGAACACTTAGATCACAGTCTGATTTTTCCAGTATATTGTGCTTTTCCCAAACCCCAAAACATACTTTTTGGGTTTTTCCGTTATTAACAAACCCAGTAGGAACCTGGTTCTCTAAATACATCTGTTTTCTTAAAGACTGCAGCAAATAAATGGGGCATTCTGAAATTAAGTCAGCTGGGAGCTGCACTGTAGCAATGAAGGGATGTGGGTGCAAGCCTCCGCAAGTAACTCAGAGCAACAGCTCATGAAGTTTCTACAAACCTGTGGCTGTCAGGTGTGATTATTCCTTCTTTGTCTTATTCTGCATCGATGAACTTCCTGCTTTATTCCATCTTTTAATTTGAACAAGAAATAATCACATGAAGAATTATGTATGAAAATACCTGGCATCTTAAGAATCTGCCAAGGCAGTTGCTGCTGACATATTCTCTGACAACGGCAGGTCCCTGGGAGCTACCATCTCCACCACACTGTGCTCTCCTCCCTGCCCTCCGAGGCAGTGTCTCCTCAGCCAACAATGGCAGCTGAGGTCTGGGAGTGGCTGGAAAAGTTGGGCCATAGGCCGAGATTGTGTCTTTTACAGCTTTAAAATCTTGTATTATCTTTGGATATCAGTGGGGATGGAGACGGGCATTCAAGACTAGCACCCAGACTCCAGCTTCTCCGTGGTTTACTTATGCTTTCTGCATTCTCAGGTTCCTGTTCTATCATGTTTCCCTTTCTCTAGTACCTTTTGGTGGGCTTCACTCAGGATCTTGGGCTGGATGTCTGGTTTACCCATTTATCATCAAGCTCTTTGCTGCAGTGGAAACCTTTCCACTGCTGTGATTCCAGCAAGCCACTGCAGTTCTGAGCAGCACTTAGCATTTGACAAGCATGATTTTTCTAAAGGTAATCTTTCATTATACAGTTTTTCCAGCTAAATAGTGTACTTGGTGGTTAAAACTCATGACAAATCTAAGAGGCATAGAGATCTTTGAAAATGGGAAAAAAGTACCCGTTTCTCCTCTTAGACTACTGATTTATTTTGATTGCAGTGAGAACTGGCTCTAAAGCATTGTTAATTTTGTATTAGTTCTTGCTGCCATCTAACATTGTTTTTCCTGTTGCTTTAAAGATCTGTTGCAACCAGTAGCAGGATCAGCCTTAACTGAGAGAATCTGCTGAGTACCTTTGCAGATCCTGAGGAAGTACTGATACCAAAGCGAGCACCAAGTCACTTTACAGAAGGAGTTGAAAGTCTTGCAGACCCATTCCTGTGGACCTTAGCAGACATCAGCAAATGGTTCCTTTTGCATCTCCCGTGGGCATTGTCCTTCTTTTCCCCATTCCTGCCTCCCAGGCAGGGCTTAAGAGCTGCCTCAGGGCAAGACTTAGCTTAATATTCTAGCATAGTATCTCTATGTCAATGACTGCCAGCAGTACCAGATAACCTCTGTCTCTTAGAGGAGTCACTGCCACCAGCAAGTACGCAGCACATGTGAAGCCATGCAGTTGTTGTGGGTAGCAGGTGCCTGACACCAGGGCACCCAAAAGAGATATCTGCAACACGTCCACCAGGCCACACAAGATCTCCACTTTCAATTTTTTCAGAAACATGTCAGTAAACTTTCCATGTTTGTTACCTACCGTGATTTCTTTTTGTACTCAGGCAATCAGTGTAGGTTTTTAGCTTTTATATCCCAGCTGACAGGGTTTTTGCTTGCTATTTTTATAACTATATTTTTTATATTATATTTATATATTTTATGTACTATATCATTTTTATATGTATTATTATAACTTTTCTACTATAATTGCTATTAATTCCCCTTTATTAGAAAGCTCTTCTGTGAAGGATGCTGTCTGAATGAACAGTGTTGTTATTTATTAGCAGGCACACATTTGCACACAGATCGTGAAGGGCAAGATGATTTCTGTCAAAGTTGGGAACAGACAGCATGGGTATCATTTGTTCGGGCAGAAAGTAACCTTGAAAGTGCCAAGAGAGAATGAAGCTGCCTCACTAGATGGGAGATGACAGGGAAAATTGCTGCATTGAGCAAGAGCGAGCAGTATTTAGTGTATAATAATGGAAAGGAGGATAAACCTCTATTTTAAGACCATTCTCTGGCTGTGTAGTACCTCTGCTTTCAAGGCATCATCTTCTGCTACAAATAGTTAACTTATATATGCTCCTTTTAAATAAACATACTCAGTAAGACTGATGTAAGAGTTTTGCATCTAGGCTTCCTATGACTATACTTATAGGCGTCCTCAGTATTTGTGGTATTCTACATGTGTGTATACATATTATTGTACATGTCAGTACACTACATCATTACTAGCTGGCAAATTATTCGTATTATAAACCCATAATACACTGCATCATTACTAGTTGGTAATTTATTTGTATTATAAACCCATAATAGAATACAGTTCTATTAGTTTACATATTAACAGGTAAATTCTCACTACCAGGAACAGAATAAATCTCCTGCCTACTTAACAGGAAGGCATTTCCTAGTGTACAGCTGCAGACCAGGACATTTTGCTATTTTGCATCTCTTTGTAGTTTGTCAAAAGTTTCCTGGAGGCACATGTTTCTTTTTCTCCAAAGGCACTGATTCAGCTAAGCCAAAAGCTCTCGGTTGAACAGAAACAAATTTCTTTTCATGCAGCTGAAGAATTTTGGAGTTTTTTGAACCTGGTGGAAATGTAGAGGGTTTGATGACGTTGGAGTGGATTATGTCAGCTTTCATTTCCTATAGAATGACAGAATCATGTAATTCTGTAGTTCCACCCTATTCGCTTCATGAGATTGAAGTGTAATTTTTATTTGTTCCCTTAGGCAGTGCCAGCATGTCTATTTTTCTGTACTAGTTGTAAGCAGGCAAACAGAACCTGACAAAGTCAGAATTACCCAATGATGTGAGAAGTGAGTTTCAATCACCGTACTTCTCATATATTGAGATTTGTTTTGATGAAAATCTGATTAATGTTTCTCTTCATTTCTGTATGTTTTGCATACAGTGTAGCAGGTTCTGCATCTCTGCCACTCTCCTTAGACACAAAGTGAGGACAGAATGAGACTGACTCAGAAGGCAAGTAGATGGATGTGAGCAACTTTTCAAGGTTGTGTAGAAGCAGGCTTGAAGAGATGCACTTAAAATCACAGATGAATTGTCCATTCTGGATCAAAATTCCAGACTGCAGGATTTCCTGCTTCTTCCTCTCTTCTCAAACTCCAAGAATAAGAGAGTCATTTTGGCAGCCATGCATACAGGTGGAGGAAAGAGAAGCAATTGCTGGCAGCTGGCTGCAGAGAGTCACTTTTAAGATGAAAATGTAAAAGAGCTTGTCTGATTTTTTTTCCCTCTCCTAATTAGGTGATTTGTGACTATATTCTTATCAGTGACCTTGTTAATGCATCTGTAACCATTCTCATTAATTTCAGAGTTATCCTTGGGATCTGCCTAATGAGAGTGTGCCCTATCAGGACATCAGATGCATTGCACGCTAGCCCTCACTGACAATATACTTTCCAGAGAGAACATAGTCTATATGGGACTGGCTTCAAAAGGAAAAACGGGCTACATGAAGTACACAGGTTCAAAATACAATGTATTTTTCTGATACTGTCATCAATAAACCTGAATGCCCTCCGTGCTGAAGAAAAGAAACTCATGAGCCTGGTCAGAGTAGCCGTGCAGGCAAGCAGGAGGGATGGGTTACATCCAGGAGGTGTCTGCTGCACACTGCAAATGCTGTTATGCAGTAACAATTGTAAGACTGATGTTTTGGTCTATCCATTATTTGGAAGCATCAGCTTTCAACAATTACCAAAAAAAAAAAAAAGAAAAAGAGTAGTCTAATTTCATTACAGCAAATAGATGGAAAATGAGCCACAGAGTACTATAAGCCATGAAGGCTTTATTTTTATTCTTTAAAGTGGAACAGAAATTAGAATTCTAAAGGCTATTTGATGAGAACTAGAGAGACCTGAGAGAAACTGAATCACACATGAGAAAGTGATTCTTCTTTGACTTGATCTTTGTCCTAGTGATCAGCACTCATGAAAATGCTGCCAGGTCAGAAAGGGTTATTTTTATACACATATGAAAGATGCTGCAAGGTATAGATTTGTGGAGAATCTCTCTCCATCACCCACTCACAGCAACTTCATAGAATCATAGGATTGTTAGGGTTGGAAAGGACGTCAAGATCATCTAGTTCCAACCCCCCTGCCAGGGGCAGGGACACCTCCCACTAAACCATGCCACCCAAGGCTATGTCCAATCCGGCCTTGAACACCGCTACCGATGGGGCATCCACAACTTCCCTGGGCAACACATTCCTGTGCCTCACCACCCTTACAGTAAATTTCTTCCTCACATCCAGTCTAAACTTCCCCTGTTTAAGTTTGAACCCACTACCCCTTGTCCTCTCAAGTGCAGTCCTTCATGAAGAGTCTCTCCCCAGCATCCCTATAGGCCCCCTTCAGATACTGGAAGGCTCCGTGCTGGCTGTTCAAACTGGGATTGAAATTTACAATGAACTGATCCAGTGTAGATCTAAATAGCATCTTGTAGGCTTAAGGCCCTCTTACCACATGCAAAGTCTTTCAGTCGGGGTCTGGTGACACTTTGGTAGCACTGTATCAAGGTAAGCTTTTGTTGATGTGATTATATAGTACCACAGCAACCTACCCTCCAGTACACCATGTGTTGTGCTTGGCTGTCATGCTCACCTTGGATGTGTCTTACCAGCAGTGTACTACCCTGGTCCTCAGCCATCTTCTCCAAGCCTTTCTTGTGTCCTTGCCTTGGGAAAGCAGGATCAGTGATGCCAGTTCCACAGTGGGAAGTTCACAGGTAGTGATAAGGTCACCATTGTATGCCAGACACATTGTCTTCTCCTCAGCACCATTCTCAAAAAGCTAAACTGTTAGACTTGCATCCTGGGCTCAGCAGTAGCAGTCATTTTTCTCCTTCTTAGTAGCTGGTGCAGCACTGTGGCTTTGACTTTCAGCCTGGGAACAGCGCTGATAACACCGATGTTTTTAGCTGCTGCTCAATAATGTTTAGTCTGACCAAGCTCATGCTCTGTCAGGGAGGAGGGGAAGCTGGCAGGGAGCAGAGACAGGACACCTGACCCAAACTAGCCGAAGAAGTATTCCATAACACAGCACGTCATACCCACTATATAAACTGGGAACGATTGCCCAGAAGGGTTAAATTACTGCTCAGGTTGGTCTGGGTATCAGTCAGCAAGTGGTGACCAGTCGTATTCTCTTCCCTTGTTGTTTCCTTTCTCATTATTATTATTGGTGGTAGCAGCAGTGGTTTGTGTTATACCTTAGTTATGGCACTGTTCTTATCTCAACCCCTGGGAGTTGCATTCTTTCCATTCTCCTCCCCACCCCTCCAGGAGCAGGGAGAATGAAGAAGGAGGGGATTGAACCAGTGGCTGTGTGGTTCTGAGTTAGGGGCTAGGCTTAAACTGCGACAACTTGTCACATTTGTCACTATGCAGACAGCACAATGACCTTTCTGTTAGTGACAGCTTTTGCCATTTGCTTCAAATTTGATAAAATGTCTGTTCTCCATGAGCCTTATATTGGCAGTGTTACCTAGGCCATTTCCATCCCACCGTATTTATTGAACACGGACTCTAATTTTATGAATCCTTCCCAGTGCTAAGCAGCAGGCCCTCATGCCACCATAGCACCTGGGGAGAGGGGATCTCTTCTGTGTCAGAGGACAGGGTTAGAAGACATGGCAAGGCAGCTCAGCCCTAAATTTATGAAAGTGTGCTTGATTTCTCGATCTGCTGCCAAGTTACTCCCAGCCTGGAGCAAAAGCAAGGCCTGGAACAGGCACATGTAGCTGAAAGAAGCTCATTTGCAAGCTGAGGACTGTAGAGGGGGAAGTAAAAAAGAACCATTTTTCCTTGGATATGTGTCTTGATTTTCACCTCTTTCTGTCTTTTCTTCCACAAGGAACTTGAAACTGGCAAGCACTAGTGAAAACAGCACCCCACACTTCACCCAGAGCCTTTAAAGTGGATGAATCACCACTGTATGCTAGGTCTTCCCATCCTTACTATGCAAATTGGCTTATTACTTTTGCTTTGGGTATCTTCAGGTTCAGTTTGTCCCAGGAGAGAGAGTTAAGGCTTGCATTTTGAATGTATTAGTTGTATCCTTCTCCCTCTTCGTGTCAGTTTTGTCTCTTCATCATCAGATTCTGTCACCCCTTCCAGAACCGAACTCTAAATATATTCTCATTTAGTAGTAAAAAAAAAATTAATTCTTTCAGTGTTGAGGCTATTCTCCCTCTGTCTGTATTTTCTGAAAGGATGCGTTCCAAGGGCTTGGGCTATTTTTCAAGCAATACATCCCCATTCTGGGTCTGAGGGTTGTGGGAAGAAGCACTTCCACTCTGCATTGCAGAAATAGCCTTCTTTCAGACCTTGGGTTCAGACCTCTGAGAGCAGGAAGGCAGGCTCTGTTAGCTGCTTTCTCCTCAAGCTGCATCATGTGGAGCAGGCAGAAAAGAAAATTGCATTAAGTATGAACAAACAAGGAGCAGGATCACCCCTTGCTTCCTAGAGGTACAGTTGGTTCCTTATATACAGTCTGCTTACCCAGATGTGGCCAAGCCAGGGTGCAGCCAGCAAGTTTGGTGTTGACTGCCTTATATAAAACCTCCAGAGGGAAATCTAGGGGACTAAATGTGCTGTCAGGCTACACCAGTGTGTAGTTATTAATCTAGTTATAATGCTAACTATTAGTGTGTCAACCATATGACCACATGCAGCTTCTTTGTTGTCCTGAATGGTCAGTTTACAAGCTAAGCTCCCCCTGACATAGGTGGGAACTGGTTGCCTGTTGAGACTTCATACACAGAGAAGGAGCTGGGCTCCAAAGTGTTTCAGGACCCCCTATTCTGTGTTATGCATAAGTTGGATTTTGGTTGCTCTGTGTCTTTTATTAGAAGCTTTTACAGTTGTATGTCTCCTCTGTTACAATCTCTGTGTTCCTGTCTTCCAAGTGCTGTAGAAAGAGGAGGAGGAGGAGCAGCACAACCTCAGCAGTGCTAAGGAGTACAGCAATGTCTGTGCCAGCAGGCAGAGAGGAGCTGACATGCAGCGAGAGCAATTTAGCCGTGCTGAGAAAAGGGCTCACTTCAGCTGAAGAGAGCCAGATATAAACTTTGTTTCCCAATAAGTGCCTTTATATTATGCTTTTATAGAAGCTAAATAAGGGTTCTCTGGCAGAACCATTAAGCTAGGGAAGTTTATGACTTTCAGCAGGATCGCACATAGCTTTAAGTAAATGTATGTCCTTTGGCTATGATCTTAAAAACAGTTAAATATGTGAGGAGAGATATATTACTTTTGGGTGTTTTTTAAGAACATATTATGTAATTGATAAACAGAGGCACTCAGCCACTTTTGGGGCTAAATCCAATCATAAAGGATGGAACAGGGCACTCAGATAAACAGCTTATACAAAGAGCTGCAGTTATCTTGCCTGCAAGGTGTTAATAAGGATACTCTACATCGTTTCAAACTGTAAAGCTTATGTAGGAGTGGTATAACTCTATGGTGTCAGTACAATACTGAGTGCAGCCAAAAGAAGACCTGGAAGTGAACATTGATTTAAAGTGAGCAAGTACTGTAGTAGACATGCTTTTTAAAATAGGACTGCATTTGCTTTAGCAGGTGCAGCAGTGATGAAGCAGTAATGAATTCTGCTTGCTTGACTTGTTCTACACAGGGTAGCTGCTGGGAAGGAGCTTATAAGGGAGTTGGGACCTACAACGCTGTTGTAGTGTTTTTTACGAATCCTTGTTATTTGATAGATCAGCTCAGATATAATTCTGCTCACTCAGTCCTCCTCTATTCTTTTGGTAGAACTGTGTATGCCAGCCTACTGAGATTTTATGGGAGCTGTGTGTGCATGTCTGTTTTTAACATTGCTCTCATCAAACCAGCTGTGTTTGACCAATGGAGAAAATGTTCCTCACACTATGGCAAAACAAAGCTATGCCACAAAGCAATATACTCAAGATACTAAATCTAAGGATCTCTCAATCAGATATAAAACATTGTCATGAATTTGCAAAGATTATTGCAAATTTAGAGAAAAAGCAGAATTCTCAAACCATACTTTCAAGTCCTATTAGGAATTATGAGAGTGCAACACGCATGTGGGATTTTTTCTACCAATTTTTGCAATTTTTTTTTCAAAGAAAAAGGTATTCTGCTTATTCTGGACACATTTTTTCTTTTTACATTAGGGACAAAAGGTGTATTATTAGTATTTCATTTCTTCACTCTCCTTTCTTCTAAAAAAAACTCATTATAACTTATCTCTCAGTATTTCATCTAAAACAACTGGGTTATGGAGTGTTTAATAGCTTTGTCTTCTTTAGTCAATTCCCCATGATTTAGATAATTCCCAGTCTGACAGGGCCTTGGACTTTTTACAGCAAGCCTCATCGAAGGATCCCAGAGCACTCTACCAGAATGCTAAATATAACTTCACATTACCTTGAGAAAAGAAAGGGAAAGTAGGAAAAAATTTGGATGTAGGGGGAAACATAGTGACAAAGGCTGAGGAAAAAATTGAAGTTCTTAATGTGTTCTTTGTCTTCATCTTTAATAATAAGACCAGTTACTTGGTACGCAACCTGCTGAGGTGGAAGACAGGGACAGGTAGTAGAATGAAACCCCCATAATCCAAGGGGAAAGTCAGCAACCTACTGCACTGCTTTGACATCACAAGTCTATGGAGAAGGGTGGGATCCACCCAAGGGTACGGAAGGAGCTGGTGGAAGTGCTCACTGAGCTGTGCCCTCTTTAATTATCAGTATGTGGTGAATTAGCATTTTAGGAATTCACAGATGAATAATTAATATGCTAATGTTGTTGGTAATAATCTACACAAAAGCTTTATAGCAAGTTTCATGGTTTAGCCTGTCCAGAACAATTAAAATGCCTTACACATACAGTTTTTTTCTACAGGAAAAGATACCTCTAATACCAGTGCCACAGCAAAGGGCTCATTAATGGCATTAGCAATAAAACAGGGAAGAACATAAAATTAGTAAAATTTCAGTAGAATGGCAGCTGTGTTTTGGTTTATAGACATCTTTATTGAAGAGGTAGCACAGTGCAAATGGAAGACAGTATACAAATCCTGCAAGCAGGAGATAGTCTTCTCTTACTTCTGCAAGGCCCATTGCCTGAAGACCAGAGGGTGAGTGCCTTCAGTTAAGCCTGGAGGTGACGCTTCCTCTGCATTGCCTACACAGCATGGATTTAGCCTTAATCAGGAGGAGCTGTCCCTGAAAGTGCTATCCTCTCTCCCATGTTGCAACATTTGATTCCAATGAAAAGCCATAGTGCCCTGTATCAAATACCTAGAGCTTCTCTTTCTTTAGAAAGAAAGTGCATGTTTTTAAACATGATATTATTTAAACAGAATTGCATGGTTCAGGGGTAATAAAGACTTTCTTTCTGAAATACTTTTCCTATTACTGGACACCCAGATAATTGTGGACACAACCTGTCCCATGTCAAACAATGGAATTTACAAGTGTACAGAAGAACCAGAAAACACAGCTATTCCAGAAAGACAGAAGAAACTCAAAGTACATAGAGTTTGATATGTAAAGTCTCCACACAAGGAGGAAAATAGGTGCATTTGTGGACACAAACTGGAGAGAAGGGGAATGTAACTGAAGAGGAAAAAAAACTAACAACATATTTCACTGGGATTAAGTAATGTTGTCCCAGGAGCTCATCCAAGAGCGGAGAGATTTACGTCTTATAGAGAAACAAAATATATGTCCCTCCTGTAAGCACTCACCTTGCAACATCCAATGTAATATATTTACCCCCTACGTAGAAAGGGCAATGTTAAAAGCAGTGTTCAGCTGCTGTTGAACAGTTGCTGTTCACTCCTCGAGTGACAGATGAATATTTCCAGCCTAGTTCTGTAAATCAAAATCATTCAGGCATAGTCCCGACTCCTGACTACGTTTGCCCATGTATCTCAATGCTAATCCAACCCAGCCTCCAACCTCCTCCAGGTTACAGAGAGGGAATGTCCCTAGGGATAAGCTATAAGGACTGCAAGTGAGACATGCTTGAAATCCTTAGAGATAAAGCTTTGTACCCATGCAAACCAATTTATGATGATAGGTGCTGTTTTCCTACTCAATACAAGTTTATGTTAAAAATCTATATGGCCAGATGCTGTAAATATAAATCAGTACATGAATGTTCATTTGAGAAAATATAAACCATTGAAGGCATTCAACTGGGAAAGCTAGAGTACCTTTTTCAAGATCCCTAAACCCAGGAAATTCTCATTTGCTTCATTTACGAGGTAGCAGTTATTTGGTTTTGCTCTTTGAGGTGGAGCACTAAATCAGAAGAGGATCAGGAGGACTCCATCTTGCAGGACTCAACGGGATTCTGCAAATGTTGTGCATAAACTCAAATTCAGCACTTTGTAGTGTTGTTTTCTGGCTGTACCCTGTCTTAATTGAGACACAGCTACCTCTGCAAATGGCACTTTGTGTTCTGTGCCAGGGAACAGTAGTGGTAATGACAGGTCTCATTGCAAAGACACAGTAAGGTTAATCAAAAAGCAGATGATGAGATCCTGAACTCTTTTTCAGCTGAGTTGTGTAAATAGTGTTATGAGGCTGCTGAATGGTTGTTTTGCATTATGGCCATTAATTAAAATGAAGGTCAGCAAGGAAGAATAAGCTGATATTCTTCATACAGTGTGTCCTACAGATTGCTACTGTCTTAGAGCAATGAAATACAATACCCACCTCTTTTCACTTACCCCTTTGTTAAACTGAGTTTCAGCTGCTGAAAACATTAGGTAAAACCCATTGCAGTACACATTGGGTGTAGGTGGCAAAGTGTTGCCAACAGTGGTGGCTATTACCTGATGAAAGTAATCTTAGAAACACAGTAAAAAGATGCCAATAACTGCCCTGTACTGGACACAGCCAGTTGCAGCTACCTCTACAGTCGACCCACTGCAGGACACAGCCAAGCCCATCAGCCATGGGTGGGCACACTGCGCACAGCAAAATTCATAGCACTTCTTGGGGTGGGACATAGGGGAATTGGGCATGAAGCTGAGCCTAGGAAAAAAACAGGGGTGAGGGAAGGGGAAAAGTGCTGTTTTCATATTTATTTTCTATCCAAATCTATTTTAATTGACGATAAATTAATTTAATTTGAGTCTGCTTTGCCCATGATGCTAGCTGGTAAGCAATCTCCTTGTTATCTCAACCCGCTAGCTTTTTCATCTTATTTTCCCTCCCTGTCCTTAAGTAGTGGCTAGGTAGGTGAGTGTCTGGCTGCTTGCTAAGGTCAACACAGGTGAATATCTAAGAAGTTAATTTGCCGGGTCCGTTTTCATTCCAGTCCTACATCTGACACCAGCTGCCTCCTTACACTATACTACATGCTTTACTCTTGACTCACCAACAGTTTTTCAGCACCACTGCCTCCGAGCCAAGAGGAGTTGGATTTCTCAGAACTGTATAAAGAGGAAGAATAATTTGGAAGGACCTCCTGAAATCTACCATGTGGAATGGAATGGACAAAAAGTGATGCAGAGCACATAACAGCTAGGGAAAAGGTTAGCTTGTACAAAATCAAGGACCTGTTATCATGTGGCTTCAGGTCCATATCCCTGTTCACTGGTAGTGTCATAGATGTATGTACAAGCCTTATTGACACAGTGCCATATTTTAGGTCTAAATACTTATTATAGCAGAGGATCCTGTATGTGTTTTTAAAAAAATGTATGGGAAGGAAGATGATTTTGATTCAGTTGCTTACCTTCTTGGCATTACTGCAAAAAATAGTTGGTAATCAACAAAAAATACTTTCACAATTGAAGATATTATTTTCATTCAGACCTATCTACTTTTTATGTGTGCTATTCATGGGCTCATTTGTTCCCTCATGACATAGGTTTTGCACATGATACTGCTATTCATTTTTACTCTGAAAGGTTTTCATTATTAGTAATAGCTTCCTGTAAAGTATCATGTTTCTGTGTGATAGTTTTTCAGATGTACTTGCCAATACAGCATTTATCAATATAGCAAATCAAGACATATTCTGAGATAATTATATTAAGTAAACGACAGAGCCGTTTTCCTGAGAAGACTGTTTTGGAAGGAGTTTATTGCTGGAAATTTGGAAATAGGTTTTCCTGTACAAGCTATTAGCTGCTTTGCATCTCCTCCCATTTAAGTGTTTTGACAAACATTGCAGCCTTTCTGCAGCAGATAAAACTGGGAAACAATTTCTATGGCCAGGGAGTTTATTGTGAAAGTTTGTAGTTGAGCAGATAGTTGTGCTTTGAGTGGAAATTGCTTGCCAGAATCAGATACTGACCATCAGCATTTAATTTATGGTTTATTTTAAGAAGGCTTTCATCAGAAATTAATGACTCCATCAGGCACATTTTTGATATGTTTAGGGCAGTATCAGGGTGTACTTGTCCAGGAAGCAGGACAAAGCTTTGACCAGTATTTACCTGAAGAGAATAAATATTGTTATCAGACATAAAGGGATTTTACATATCTAGTTTCTATCTACTGAATCCAAAAAGGGGTGAGGCACATCTATCAGTGTCTGAGCACCAAGGTGATTTCCTCTCCTCCTCTGCATCCTAGCTTAAACATTTTTTGATTAAAAGTTAGTGACAAATAAATTAAAAAGCAGGTGGTTAGACCAGGCAGGTAACTGAATTAATTATGCCAGTTTCAATGTTGTGTCCTACCTCATTCACTTGGCAGATACCATAAATATAACCTCTCTTATAAATAAGTTGGCACTGCGAAGCTCTTCCACCTCTGACTGAGTTGTAGACATTTTCTTCTATATCTACATCTGTGGAACTACCGAGCCTTCACTGAAGTGGATGGTGTCTCACCCAGCACAGAATGTTTCCCAGTCCTGTTTTGGAATACTCTGTTTAACATTAAACTTCCATGTCCTGTAACTAAAAGTAATCTACAGAATTGTAGCATGTCTGCTGGCTTTTTGTGCAGATAAAATCACAGAAGGGTGAATGTCTGTTACACATGCTGTCTTCTATGCTACCACATGCTACAAATGCAAGCACCTGGATTACTCAAACTAAAATTTTCAGTAGATTCATTTGAGGATAAAAAAAAAAAAAAGGAGTAATGTGAATTAAAATTTAGTTGCTGACCCAAAGCCTTGATGAAGCTGATGGGACAAAGTCATTTGGTGTGGGTAGTTCTTAAAATATACTCTGTAGATGTGAATTCTAGCTACTGTACAAAATGCAATACATTGGGCAAAACACCTTTATTCTTTCTTTTCAAAACTGATGTATTATGAATAACCATGTCATCTTAATTCCTATTCCTGGTTTACAATGATTATTTGGGATGACTACCTGGGACACTTATTTCCTGATTTTCCTTGAGAATCTTTTAGCAGACAGCTGTTTATCAGCAGTGCTCTGATCTTTCCTGAGAGCTTAAAGGTGACCTAAAAGACTAAGGTTCTTATGAATATTGAAGTGCAGTGGCAAGGTCATAATTTTATGATGGAAGAGTCTTTCTTATGCCAGATCTATCAACAAGTGTAACCACAAATTCCCTTTCAATTAAAATGCCTAAGCAATCAAGGTAAAGTCAGGGAGGAATGCCCCACTTTTGGAACTGATGAGGAGTCCAATTGATTTGTGCAGCTTCTCATGATCCAGGGAGGCTCAGACTTTCAGATACACATTCAGATGTCACCTGTGTGTCAGCCAAGCCACCTTGCCTATTTATATGTGCCTCTCTGGCCTGCAACAAACAGCAGCAAAGCTCATTAAAAACATCATAGATCAACTGTGAGTCTGAGTGCTGCATCTCTTTCCAAAATAGCCCATGGATTCCTATGTTGTTAAGGAGATTCTGATATTTCACTTTCTGGGCTGGCAAATAAAGAAAACCAAGGAAGCTTAAAAGATGCCCAACCTTTCACGTATCTTATATCACTTCCTAACAGTCTGAAAATCACAAGAAGAATGCCAGAATGACAGCTTCAAATAAACAATCATTAATGTTGCTCACTAAAAGTAATTTCCGTCTCAAGAAATAGAAAGTGTTCACTTCATTTATGAGTGTTTTAAATTAAGTTCTTCATACCATTCCGGTAACCTAAGACCCAATTTTCTGTTCCTCATTCGAGCTCTAATCAAACCTGAAGAGATAGCATTGTTCTATTTGTGTTTGTAGAGATGTGAATGCCACCTCTTCGCCCCCTTAACTAATGGGCTGGAAGGCTTTATAGTGGTATATCTAAATTTGCTATTAGCAGTTATAATGAAGTCAGCAAGTCAAAGGAGTGAAGTACTACAGACTTTCTCAAAGCATAAGAGAAGGTTTTCCATTGCCTTTGAAGAGTGAGACTTCTATTGCAACTTGTAGAAACACTAGAAAGTGAAGCGCAGAAGGTTTTGCAGTATTTGTTTTACTCAGTGGGGGGTTACTTCTAATTCAATTTTAAACTTCTTGAAGTGAGGGTCTAGTCCCAGCAAATTTTCTGTTTCTCCTGTAGTTAGTGAAGAGTGGCAAGTAGTTTCAGATAACGACTCTTCCTTCTGATCTTTAGCAATTGGCAGTGTCATTGTTCATGAAACATTGATAGGATATATGGATTATAGGGATCAGGACAAGCAACTTAGAGTTAGGTGCTTATTTTTCAGACATTTGTAAGCCTAAGTGGGACTAACCCTAGCCCAAAATGGAGGGCTTCTGATATAAAATTACTGGAGACAAACACACTTTGGAGTAACACAGAAAGCATTGCCTACTGCAGCTGCAAATGAGTTCTAGAAAAAAAGAAAGAAAAACAAAGCAGCTGTGTATAGTGCAGACCACAAGGTTCAGCTCCATTCTCCCCACACAGGTGTTCTGCACTGTGTTAGGTACTACAAACTACTTGATCCTCAGCTGCTCCCCACAGAAGCGTGTGGATCTCCTGTGAGGTTTATGTGTTGCTAACCTTTTCCCTATTAGCTGGATAGTCCTATCCTTATCCAAAAGGGTCTGTAACATCTCAAAAGACAATAGAAACTCATGTTTAAGTAAATTGATTCGCCTCCACTGTATGTTCTATCAGCAAACTATGCTTTCCTCAATAGTCTCAGTCTGGGAACTGGAGGAGGTATACCAATAGTTTTTGAAACATAGACCCAGATGAGGCTTACAAATGACAGAGAATGGAGTATTTTGAAAGCTTTGATGATTATGGCTCTTCCAGTAAGCTGCAAACCTCTTTTTTTCTAGTCAGAGACTTTCTCTTTAGCTTCTATATAAATAGGTAATTTCTCCACAATAGTATTCGAAATCCCAGATATAGCTGTGGTTTGTATTCACTTTTAGGAAGGGATTTAGGCTAAGAATTAGATGATAGTGTCTTTCATTGTCTGTTAGAAAAAGCCACATTGCAGCAGAATACTGAAAATGGGATACTGTGAACAAAAGGATATGAAAAGCCAAAATATCTCCACCATCTTCTTTAACACTCTGTCCTTGTCCTTGATCAGCGACAGGTAATCCTCGGACACTGACAACACCTGCAAAAGCATAAAAGAAGCAACAAGTAGTATGTTCCTCTGAAGGAATGAAAACTGGGCCTATTTTCCTCTCTCGCACATACAAAAATAAAAAGTGGTATTTTCTTTTTCAAGGTTATGCCTTTTGTAGCTTTTTTTTTCTCAGAACAAACTAGCTTAGATTGTTTCAAAGAAGTTCACATTAAATCACTCAGGGAACTGAGAGAAGGAAAAAAAGAAAACAAAAATTATCAGAAAGCTAAAAAGTGGAGAAAGAAGCAGCTTTGTTCACCCTGTGCTCGAAGGTAGTTTGGTTATTTCAGTACACAGCACAGATACATGCACACATTCCCAGTCTACTGGGATGAAATAGCAGCAGCAGTAGCAAACAGGAAACTTCAGAGAGATTCACTATCCAAAACATCATCATTGGAAAAATAATACCACTAAGGCACTCATGAAAAAAAGTCAAAGTCAGACCCATTGCTTAAAATGTTTATTTAAAAGAGCAGGACAGGCAGGCTTGTGTTATAAAGACTGACCCAGAATTAGAAAAGGTTTTTAAACATGAATGACATTGGGTGTCATCTACTGGTCTGTCACCTATGCCAGTAGGGGCAATGTGGCTTTTCCTCACCCTTAGGCTTTGCAAGGGCTGCTCTCAAGAGTTCACTGGCCTTCACCTTGCGTATTTTGCACAAGCATCACTGAAGGAGATACACAGACAACACTTCAAGGGCATCTGCAGCCTCCTGATCATTCACAGGGACCAATGTCAGCGTGACCAGTGAATGCCCCAGTTGCCTATAAGGACCAAACTGCAGTTCTTCCCTGCAGCTGTGGAGAAGGGGTAAGCAGCAAGATGTTGCAGTTCCTGATGACAGTCACTTGGGAGCATAAATATACATATGCACAAAGACTTGTTAAATCAGGTTGCAGGTGGTTCAAGTTTCTCTTAGCTGGACACCTTGAGCATGGGAAGGAAGCTGAATTTTGCATTCCTGCAAGAAGCAAACCAGACTATAAATTTACTCATCCTGGAGCTATGGATGATCTGGGGACTAGACCCACATAATCATCCTGGAGCTATGGATGATCTGGGGTCTAGACCCACATAATCATCCTGGAGCTATGGATGATCTGAGGTCTAGACCCAGATCAGTGCACAACAACTTGCCAGTTTCTAACTGCTTGACGGTATCTTCTGTTTCTTTTCCTTTTGTTTTCATTTAGCTGTGTGCCAAAGCACTGAAGCAGCTTGTTGCTTTCCTACGACTGCCAGCTGCTTGAGTATATATGGCCCAAAAACAGTTTTGGTGCTTGGATAGGAAAATATTGTTGGCTGTATTGCCATACTGGCAGATGGCAATTTCCCTCTTTCTGTCATCACATAACACACTTTCAGTGAGGAGGTTTAGCCAAAAAATGAAAACAGACCATGCGCTTTAAGTAACCTGAGTTTTGACAGATCTTGACTCTCTTTCACTGTCCTCCTCATCCATCATTATGTCATTTCTGTTCCCCAGGAACTGGACATGGTTTCAGCCCCCAGCAAGCATACGTTATCTGATGACAATATTGACAGCTGCCTGGCAAGACCATCATCGCATGTATATGCCCTATGAATCTGCACAATTTCTCTATTCTTGTTTGCATTTCTCTTTCACCTTCATGAAAAAGTCTCCCTGCAGTATTTATTCCTTCAGTGAGCTACATTGTTTGCATGTCTTGTGCTGAGTCAGAAAATGGCAATATATGAAGCAGTTGTACACTGCAGGCAGTGATAAAGGGCTGAGATGCTCACCAGGTAAAGAACTACTGCAGTAGAGAGTGAGGGGTTGTCGTCCCCCAGGTGCGAAGACAAAGCCCTCTGTTGCATGACTGCATAGTTTTAATCCCACAAAGCTCTGGCTGGCGCAAAAAGTGGATGATACCCAGCTTATGAGTAAACACTCAATTTCTGTTGTTCTTTTATTGTTTAATAGGCTACTTACCAAATGTTATACAAGCTCAATTCTGAGAAAGGAGCTGTTCTTGCCCTGCGGGCCTTTTTCTAGTATCTATGACTCTAGTTCTTGGCACTTGACAAACACTTATTTCTGCTGTGCTCCTTCAGGTCAGAGAGAAACCATCATCATTCCTATCAAGAGAAAGAAGCTGAGCCCTGAACAAATACTGCCCTCCTGCTGACTGGTGGCACTGGCACCTCTCTCTCCAGGATGCCCTGGCACAGCAGGAAAAAGGTTCCCTTCCAGCCTCCTCTCCTGCTCCTGCACAAGCAGGACAGTGTGGGCCGCAGCTTAGCACCCTGGCAGCAGTGACTCTGCAGTTCATGGCCATTGAATAAGAGCTTGGTTTACCTTGTTCCTCATTAGGGGCAGGGAAAGAAACTGGCCCTTGAGAATTTCACTCAGCAGCCTTGGTTATGAGATGGACCAGAGCAGAGGGAACTGTTCTGCTCCTGCGTGGCTTGCTTTGCTGGTTTCCCACAGGCTGCTTTGTATCAGAGATTAAAAGCTGTATTTTGTAAGCAGCAGTTCTACAGACTGGTCCATCCCGGGTGAGGAATAAGATCAAAATTCTTTGAAAAACTCTGGAGATAGAGACATTCAGCAAGCTGGTTCATCACCATGAGGAAGGGAAACAGAATAATTTTAAATTACTGTGTTGATTTCAGTGTTAGCACAGCTAAGTTTTGGCATTTCACTTTGAAAGCTTATATTTTTTAATGTACAAGATTCATTTGAGATTAGAATACAGATTAGTTCTACCCTTGTATTTATCACCTAGTTCTAGGTGATGTA
Organism: Forpus xanthops; assembly: GCA_032466535.1. Classification (NCBI taxonomy): domain Eukaryota; kingdom Metazoa; phylum Chordata; class Aves; order Psittaciformes; family Psittacidae; genus Forpus; species Forpus xanthops. Next base: position 53,348 of record JASSUY010008767.1, read on the forward strand.
TTGTGTCTTAGGTTTTTAAAATATGAATGGGAAAATGTAAAGCTCTTTCCCTTCTTCTTCACCACTCCTCAAGGATAAAGGAAGAGTCTACTCACACACATCATTCATTGAAATCCATGTGCTACAGTGCTGGCGCTTAAACACAATGTATTAGCTCTGGTTTAGTATCTAAAGTCAAGGAAATGCTTCTCTAGGAAGGTGTAGAGTCATTGCAGCTTTTCAAGTGAGTGATCTTGCTCTAGGTCAGCAATGGGGTAGGACACAGCATTGTAGCAGCACCACAGTAACACCTGATCTGCAATGAGATACCTGTGAAACTTGCTGCATAGGCCTTGCCCATGCTGGTCACAGAGTAAAATCCCTACAGACCAGGAGTTACAAGATCTGAAAAGTGGGCAGGCTGATAAATCACTCAAAAATGCAGTTATCTGTCATTTTTCCCCTTTTCCTTCATTCAAGGCATTTCCTTTTCTCTCTCATTAAAGGCAACTGGAATAAAGAAACCCATTTCGTAAACATTTTGTTACAGCAGACTTCAGCTTTGCCCTAAATTTTGTATTCTTTCATGGCAAAAAAAAAACCAAACACTTTATTTTATTCCAAGTAGTTCTCATAATTTTTGGCACGATCAGTAGGAATTAAACCCCATATTTTTTCCTGTAAAATGGATTATTTTTTTTTTCCATTAAAAAGTTTTGACATTTTTTTCTCTTTTATCCCACTCTATGCACAATTTTTTTCCAGTCACCCTGACAACGGCAAGGCTAAATGCTGAGTATCAAAAGGCTGCTTCTTTCATACAGTGCTATGAAAAGTCCTTTCAGCTAGCCACAGTGATTGCTGTCAGGTTGATTATTGCCTGATGACCAGATTGTTCTGCATCTAAAAAGAGGGTACGAGTACTCTTTTATGGGCATTCCTCTTAATGAATCTACACAGGACTCAGTTGTCATTGATGATGTTGTGTTAGCATTGCAGGGACCTGACTTGTCAAGTTTCCTACTTTGAAATATTTGGAGATTTTGAGGTTTTAGCTAGATTAATATTTTTTCACTTTCCAGTGTGTACTCTCTAACTACTTCTTTAACTTTCCCTTATTCTGTATGCTGTGGATATATATGCCAACTAAAGGCAAGAAAACTTGTTGTCAATCTATGTTATATTTCCTATATATAATAAATACTAATTAAGGCCTAGAAGAACTGGACCCAGCTACTTGAGGAATGGTCAGATCAGGTTCTTTAATCCTTCCCAGAATATCCACTTAAATATGAGTAAAATAAAAATTAAGAAGTTGTATTGGTGCAAATCAGACCAGCCACAAAATGGTAAATATTAATTATCATTATATTACTCTTTTATGTCTACATATGTTTAAAATAACAAAGCACTAAATGAGGCTCCCAAAATTGTAAACATAACACAGCAGCAGCAATATATACAGGATTTTTGAAAGCCTCCTTCCTGCATGTGACAAGTAATAGGAGGAAAAGTGAGCTGCAAAAAAAAATAATTTCCTATTGATTTTATTTCTTTAACTCACCTATTTATGTAATGAACAATAGATGCTATGAATGTATAGAATGCAGCCAAACATGCATTTAATTGTGAAACAGAAAAACTTGCCTGTTTTTAACTAGGGAGCATTATAAACATTTATACAAGATCAAATGGTGGGGTTTGAACATCTGTTTTACATTATTAGTGCATGTGTGCAAACATAGACCCCACTCTGTTGCATTTCACAGTTTTTGTAAAAAGTAGCTGTATTATTCACCAGAACAATATGGACATTTCTAAAGAAAGGACCCTTCTTTAGAAAGCAAAGTCTATTGGATGCACTTCTCAGTACAATGGATGAAAGGCTGAGAGTCATCACGGTTGTGGGCAGGGATACTCTGTCCTGCTGGGATGGAGGCTTACTCTGACATGCCAGACAGCACAGCACAAAGCTGTGAAGCTCCTGGGATCCCAGGCCATTCCCAGACATGGGATGCCACTTTTGGGTTGGGTCTGCAATGGCTGGTGGGAGGCCAGCACCTTGTGATGGAGGCAGGAGAGCGGTGGCCAGAGGGTGGCAATTAAGAACAAGCAAGATATGTGAAGCTGTGGGTCATCCTCTATGTATCAGAGGTTTATAGAATGGTTTGGTTTGGAAAGAACCTAAAAGCTCATCTAATTCCAATCTCCCTACCATGGGCAGGGCCACCTTCCACTAAGCCAGGTTGCTCAAAGCCTCATCCAATTTGATCTTGAACAATTCCATGGAGCACCCACAGCTCCTCTGGACAGCTTGCCTCACTGCCTCATCACTCTCAGTAAAGAATTTCTTCCTAATATCTAATTTAAATCTCTTTCAGTTTAAGGACATTCCCCCTTGTCCTCTCACCACATGCCCCTGTAAAAATTCCCTTTCCAGTTTTCTTGCAGGCCCCCTGGAAGCTGTTATTAGGTCTCCCCTGAGCTTCTCTTCTCCAGGCTGAACAACCCCAACTCTCTCAGCCTGTCCTCATAAGAGAGGTTCTCTAGCCTTCTGATCACCTTCTGCAGACCACCCAGAGCTTCTAGACTCTTCCGAGGGCATGGCTGCCCTTCCACTGCAGTACCACTCTGTATTCACGGCCACAGCCAATTTAGTGACACCATGTGGGGAGGGACAACCGTCTCCCCTGATCTCTCTCTGACTAACCCCAGGCAGCTGACGTAGTTCTGGCAACCAAGGAGTGGCGGCTGACTCACTGTGATGCTCGGAGAGTCAAGGGGAAATGTGCCAGGTGATAGATTTTGGTCCCAGCAATTTGTCCCTGTACCTCCAACAGTGAATCTCAGCAGCACATCCCAGCCAGCCAGTGCGTTTATATTACGGATACATTTATTTTTAGAGTTTGTTCTATGATAAAGCACCAAGTCCTAACCCCTACAAACAATGCATGATTAATGTCCCAAGCAGGGCAAGCTGCTATAAAATTGCAGATCGTGTTTTCAGTTTGAAGATGTTAATTTAGTGAGTGAAGTACCTGCCTGGTACTCCTGTCTGGAGTGAGGCAGGGTAAGAAGGAGAAAGCAATAAACTCTTGAGGGAGAAAACAAAGATGAGAGACTTCAAGAAGAATTAAGTGACTAAACAGAATATAAGAAGAAAAGTGATTTTTATGGTATAACATTCTTGCACACTGACTTTTTCCACTGCTATCTTAAGGATCCTGATGGAGCTGCTGTCACAGCTATGCATGAAATTGAGCAAGACCGGGTTTTATACATGTATAAGAACGGAGAACTGAGCAAGAATTAGGTTTCTTTCCTATTTCAAACACAAACTGTTTCTTTAGCCCTTTCCTCAATATTTCATTCCTTTAAAAAAAAAACAAAAACGGATTGCTATCGCATTATTTATAAAACGCAAGCGGTTTCCCCCATGTTTCTTGCTCACTCTGGTAGTAGGAGTGTATGTGTTATAACACAACCTTGGTATGGGTTTCTCCTACTGCGTTGGGGAATGGGGTTAGGTGCGTTTCCCCAGGGCTCTGGAATACAAGCGTCTCATAGGAGGTGAGTTCATATTATTTTCTGATGATTTTTACAGGTAAGCAAAAAAACAAGAAGTGTGGCTCCTCACAGATCTAGAACCCTTCATCCCCAAAATATTAAACCCAGACCTCACTGAGGAAAATGAGAGTGAAGGTAAGCTGTGTAACAACACTTTCTGATTCCACAGAGAAAACGTTACATACATTATGAATTCCCCACGCAGCAAAATGTGAGGACTTGACAACTTCCTGTTGTAATCTTAATTCTTTTACTTTGCCTTCTAATGGTGAGAGTCTCTTCATTTGTTTATTTAAATACGCACTGAGACATGTACAAAGCAAACAAGTTATTTACATTCATGTTCACTTGTATCAATTCTCTTTCATTTTTCTGTGAAAACAGTAAACAAAAGCTGACACAGCATTAATAAGCTACTGTCAGTGTAATTATCCTGAAGAAGAGAAACATTTCCCAAAGGAATGCCTAATCCCTTTCATTTCTGTTTATCACAGCAGGTTATTAGTAAACAAATCCGTGTTTATTTTACTCTTTGTAACCTGTGCACTGTTATTTCCAAAACAGGGCTCGCTCTTGCAAAAGCTTGCTACCATAGCTACCAAGCTACCTATACTTGCAACAAGAAATACATCCTCTTCTCATTTGCTTCTGCAGGGGGAAGCTAATTGATGTGAGCATAAAGAAGCAAAGTCTTACACACCTTACATGTCTGAAAGAATAAATATTGTTTTAACGTAACAGATCACTGTAAGAAATTAGGCTATTATCAAGAAACTTGATGATATTATTAGTAATATCATCTAGTTTTGATACCTCAGTATTCAGTATGGTTACACTTGCACCTTGCCGCCCTGGTGTGGGCCATTGCCTTTTGTACAGCTAAATAACAACTGTGTAGCTGGGAGAATGTTTTTTACAGCCTTCTGGGGACTTTCATGCTGTTGCAAGAATTCTGGAGCTGGTAGCACAAATCAGTTAAACCCAGCTTTGGCCACTGTAGAGATAAGCAAGCTTAAGTAGGAAGGCTGGAAGGAGGCCTCCAGGCACCCTGGGGGTGCAGAGGTGGATAATCAATGCTCAAATAACTTGGTCCTCTGCTGCAGCCTCTGCTATCAGCCTCTGAAGAAGCTGTGCCTGCCATTTCCCTCCAATCAATGGGTTAAGGGTGAGAAATATAATGGAGAATGAATAGTGCTTATCTGGATATGGAATAACGTCCATATATATATGTATATACACAGTACATATGTATCTATACAGTGTAAACACTGAAGCAGAAGCAGAAAGTTTAACAGCAGTATATTAAAGTAAAATTTAAATACAGACTGCTTAGACAGCTTTTTTTTTTTTTTATTTAATA
>JASSUY010008768.1:0-14192 GCA_032466535.1 Forpus xanthops
TCAACCTGTGGGAGTTGCATTCTTTGGATTCTCCTTCCCATTTCCCCGGGACTGGGGAAGAAAGAGGGGGGAGTGAGAACTGTTTGAGGGGGGGGCCTCTAACCACGACAGGTAGATATCAGAGGAGGGGGGTACTGAAGGGCTAGTTCAAACATTGCACTGAGGTACTTTGTGTTTCCGTGAACTAGATGATCTTAAGGTCCTTTCCAACCCTAACTGTTCTATGACTTCTCAGATGGTGAGCATACGGTCTGGTTCACATGCAAATTTTGCCCGGTCTCACCTATTTCAGGTGTGTGATATCTTCTCCGTATCGGTGGGGAAATCCTGTACATCCTTCTCTCATCTGGTTTTCCTGAGCACTGAGGTGTATCTTCTGACACAGGGAAGCAGTTCCTCCTGCAAGGGTGGTCAGCAGCACCTGCTTGGTCCTGTAAAGCTGGTGGTGGTTGTATAAGATTCATGAGCATTGAGTAGCTGCATCCTGTGGCTCTTTTGCTCTCCCTTTTGCCAGCCAGCTCCCTCTGACTCACCATGACTGTTGATTGCTGAAAGCATTTCATGCCTTTTCCAAAAGTGTAAAGAGAGCAGTCTTTGGAAAATGTAATTTAAAACGACAAAAGGTTTTTAAAGTCTAAAATTTACACATTCTTTGCTCACCTAGCTGGAAGTGATATGTAAATGCAAGCCATATGCTAGTTGCCACAGTCTTCCTCTGTGTGGAAACGAAAGATACCTCTTTCCTATAGGGCCTCACTATTTTCTCCGAGGAATTTATCAAGCCTTATTTCAATTTAAGTGATACGGAGGTATTTACTGACTACAAGAAGCAAAAAAATTTAAAATGTGTGTTATCTTAAAAATAAAACCCCTCATTATTTTAAAACAAATCACAAGATACCCTGCAATCACCCGAGGGAAGGTAGCTTAAGGAAACACATACTGCCCTCAGGTTGTGGGGAAGAAGATAGGATTAAAAAAGGATATACTTGCAAACCAAATTAATGCTTTTTATCTGATCTATGAAGAAAAGCGATCATGTTGAGCACTGGGATTCATTGAGCATTGAGACAGGAAAGGTTAATGAGGATGAAGGTTAGTGCAATGGTCACAAAACACTAAGAATTTATGGTATCAAAGGTAAGCCAGACCCATCTGATAGCTTTCTGTGATAACTGATTATCTAGAAAAAGAAAACACAATCAATCTGTATTTTCAATAGAACACTTGAAATGGTGGCACATGGAGAATGGCTCTTTCAGTACAGGAGGAAGGGAATTTTCAGCAGTAGGTAGGAATTGCTAAAGCAAATAACACAAAAAGTTGTACTGAAAGTAGAAGCATCAGGCTCAAGGGCAGTTCCTAGCTGAATTTTTTAATGTATTTCAACTCCTATGCTTTGGCACAGACTAGGATTGCAATAATTAGTGCATGAGCTAAACTTTGGGAAACAGTGCAGTGCAAAGGATAATCAGGATAATAAACAGATGAACAGGAAGACTCAAACATTTTTTCCATAAGATGAGAACTTGCTGATCACAGCATGACCATCAGATGCCAATATAATCCAGCTGTGACAAAGACACATTTGTTTCGAGTCTGTATCAGGTGATGTTTCCAGCAGAGATGAGGAATTACCTCACTAGAACATGGCTTATTTACCTCGGCAAGAACACTGTGAGATATACTTTCTGTCTATAAATAGATCAATGGTAGAAGGAAGTGGGGGAAAATAATGAAGTCCAGGGAAAGTTTTGATGCAAGAACTTCAGACTGAACATGAATAAATTTAACCTGAAAATCGGAGAAAAAAGGAAACCATTTGTGAAGTGTGGTTCTGTTGTAGTCTTCCAAAGAGAAGAGTATGAACAAAATACCTAGCCAATATTAAAGTGAATCAGGATCAGGTTATAAATAGGATTGTGTCATATATGTGCCCATAGCAGCAGAGGGTTGAACCTGATACTTTTGAGGCTGTTCTTAATTTGTCAATACAGTTTTCCTAATCACTGTACAGAGTAAACACAACATCATAAAGATGTATCGTGGTTTATGGCCCTCACGCAGTTCTGCTCACTCACTCCCCTTTCTTTCTTCCCCAGTCCCGGGGGGATGGGGAGGAGAATCAAAAAAATGCAACTCCCACAGGTTGAGATAAGAACAGTTTAGTAACTAAGGTGGAACACAAATCGCTACTGCTATCACCAGTAATAATAATGGCAACGCAAATACAAGGAAAGAATATAAGAGCTTGCCAACTAATTTCCACCCAGCAATGCACCCCCCATCACCTGATACCAAGTCCAAACATGCAGTGCACACCCCCCATCACCTCATACCAAGTCCAACCACGCTATGCCACCCCCACCCCCCCCCTCCCCTTTCCTGATCTACCCGTTCTACCTCCTGGGCATGATGTGCTGTGGTATGGAATACCTCTTTGGTCAGTTTGGGTCAGGTGTCCTCTCTGCTTCCTCCTGGCATCCCCTCCTCCCTGGCAGAGCATGAAACTCTGAAAGTCCTTGGCCAGCCTAAACATTCTAAGCCATAACTATAAACACTGGTGTTATCAGCACTGTTCCCAAGCCGAACATCAAAACCACAGTGCTGCACCAGCTACTACGAAAAAGAGAAAAATGACTGCTGGTGCTGAACCCATGACAAGATGGTAATGACTTTTTTTCAGTAAAGTATTGTTTGTATTTCTGTGGCAATTCTCTGAAGTCAGAGTTCTTGTGCAGTATTATGACTCATCACCATCTTCTGGAATATCTTATCATTTAACATTTCCAGTGTCTTCCTCAGAACATTTCATACTTTAATGTGAAATCCTTTGTTGAGTCCATAATGAAAATATAGCAGTTGATCAGTTATCATTATGCAGGAACTTAGGGAGATGCACAATTAGCAGGACTCACTCCTGGTCTGTGGTAGATCAGGGTTTTGGAAGACCTCTACTTTCAATGCCACCTTTCTCCTGCAACACAGAGTAGTCCCTGAAAGAGCAGATTATGGAGGCAGCATTCTGAGAGTAGCAGTAGACCTTTCTTGCTTTATCTAATAAGTACATTTAATCAAACTGTGCTGCATCCTTTAAATTGGAAAGGGCCAATTAAAGGGTGTGGTTCATCTGAGTTTACTTCAGGTATTTGCATTGTACATGCTTACATCTGAACTAATTAGGTTATGCTCCCCATGTGCTCAGTGGAGAGACTTTTAAGGCACCATTAATTCTGACCAATTTTGCCCATCTACATTAGGCTAAGATAAATTGCAGTCTAGAATTTCCCATTTCTTTCCATGAGTATAGGAGCATCCTGGAGCAAACAGTTTAGTCCTTTTTACACTGCAGTTCATGAAATTCACCAGAACGGGTTCTAGAAGTAGGTTGTACTAGCAGACTCAAAAAGGGAGTAGGCAAATACGTGAACAGTGGGTCCATAAGCAGATGCTAAACAAAATCCTCAGCAGAACAGTGTGGATGTCCAAGAAGCAGGAGGCTGAATCTCAGAAAGTGACTGGACTTGCTCTCTAGAAATAGCACTTTGTCCTGTTGTTGCTGTCAGGGATGCTACTGGGCTGGATGGATGGTTGGTTGGACTGAGCAGTCCCTTTTAGAATCATAGAATGGTTAAGGTTGGAAAGGACCTTATGATCATCTAATTCCAACCCTCCTGCCATGGGCTGAGATGCCCCAGACTAGACCATGTTACCCAAGGCCCTGTCCAACTTGGCCTTGAACATCACCAGGGGTGGAGCATTCACAACTTCCTTGAGCAGCCCATGCCATTGCCTCACCACCCTCGCAGGAAAGAACTTTTTCCTTATATCCAATCTGAACTTCCCCTGTTTAAGTGTAAACCCATTACCCCTTGCCTATAGCTGCAGTCCTGATGAAGAGTCCCTTTCCAGTGCCCTTGTAGGCCCCCTTCAGATACTGGAAGGCTGCTATGAGGTCTCCACGCAGCCTTCTCTTCTCCAGGCTGAACAGCCCCAACTTTCTCAGCCTGACTTCATACAGGAGGTGCTCCAGTTCCCTGATCATCCTTGTGGACCTCCTCTGGACTTGTTCCAACAATTCCATGTCCTTTTTATGTTAAGAACACCAAAACTGCACACAGTGCTCCAAGTGGGGTCTCACAAGAGCACAGCAGGAGGGCAGGATCACCTCCTTTGATCTGCTGTTCACTCTCCTTTTGAAGTAGCCCAGGACAGTGTTGGTTTCTAGGCTGTGAGCACACACTACTGGCTCATGTTCAGCTTCTTGTTGACAGCTGTCCCTATATTCTGTCCTTATATTCAAATGTTCTTACATTCTGGACCCTGTGCTTAGTGGCTCATTTGCTAATAAACATCAATTGCATCTAATATGCTTAAGTATAAATCATATCCTAATTGAATTATTTTATGTTTTAAACAATGCACATAAAATCCCTACTTTTTCTTCAGTATTTCTTTCCAACATCTCTGCTTTCTTGCATCTCATGAGTAAGAGGGAGGCAGGTTTTGATTGCTATAGATGGAGCCTTATTTTTTTTACAAGTGTTCATTTCTACAGAGATTTCTTGTCTTCACAGTAAGGAAGTAAGAACTTGCATATGTGTCTCATGCAGAGTATCTTGGCTTTCTATAAGAGCATTCAAGTATAAGATTGCTTCCAGTGAAAAATTTCAGTTAATGTGATGTAATCTCTTGTACTTTGTTCTCTCCTACCTTTCTTCCTCAATTCCTGTCTTCTTCCCTTTGTCTCAGCAAAATGCCTGGCTCTTTAAGCCATTCACACCCTGTTTCAGGCCAACAATTTGCTTTACATTGACATTTGGGCAACTAGCTCACGACTGAACCGCCCAATGCTCTGCTTCCTGATTGAACGCCAATTCATGTAAATGGTGTAATCAGTGAATTTTGTGATACCTAAAGTGTCATCCTGATTTAATGTATTCTGTCTTATATTCATTTTTCAGTATCCTTTGTACTATATACTCACTGAAAGTTTTGATAAAAAATGCGAAGCTTTTCATGCTTTTATAGTGTTAGGCTGTTTGAGCGTGCATCTACAATAGCATTACAGTGCAAATCAGGAGTGTGTATGCAATGTGGTTCTCCTAATTGCCTCCATTTCCTGTACTATGATTTGTGACCTGAAGTGGTTTTGGAGTACCCAGCTGGATTGGGTTTGGATGAAGGTAACCTGGAAACTGCTCTGCAGGAGCTCAGCTAGTGTAATCCAGCTGCTAAACAGCTTCAGGTCCAGAAGTTATTGTAGATATTTGGTCCTCAGTTCTACTCTTTGCTAAAGTAGATGTAGGTACTGTGGCTGGAAATTAACTAGCTGCATATTATAAATATATTAGGCACAGGGGTACACTTATTCTTCCATCTGACAAGGCCAGAATATCTGCCTGCTTACATGAGCTTGTGCTGCTCTGAAAATCAAAGACAATATTTTTTAAACAACCAGTAACTGGATTTATTGCTTTTTCTCCTGCTTTTAAGCCTGAGATGTTTCAGACCAGTACCTTGTCAAGGAGTGGGGTTGTAACAAACACTGAGCTAGTTTACAAAGTGGCTCTGAGAACATTTTGACAGATATGTTAGTGGAAATCTGTTGGAAGTTCTTGCTATACCTGTGCAGGTCTTTGGTAAATTACTTTAGAAGTGAAGCATCCCTCTGAACTCTTTACTTGGAACTGCCCTACTTTAAAACAGGCGATGTTTAAATGGTAGGCATCTGTCTTGCTGTTAGATAGCAACCTAATTGCCATTATTGTATGCAACCTCTTGATAACTGCTAACACACCTACCCTGATGTTAACTGTAAAGCAGGGCAGCATTACTTTCTGGCATATATATGTAGCTGGATATAAGAGGATGTAATGATGCTGAACTCACATTCTTTTGTCCTAGTACATTTTGATCTTATTTTCCCCAGAATAAGTTTTATTTAAATTATTGAAAGCATTATAATAATTTGATATTGAATATTTACATATTACAGTGTACTGGCAGAATTCCCAAAGACACGGTTATACAGAAACAAATGCCAATCCCAGACATATTGCTTAAAAAGTGTATCTGAAGCTGTGAGTTAACTGCTTTTTTAAGGCTTTAATTTGTCCTTATGTTTTTGTAGCTATATTTAAAATGGCCAAGGGAAAAAGATAGGCTTTATCTGTATCTTGAATCAGTAGGAAAAAGAAAAGGAATATACGGGCATTTCATTTTTTATATTCATAGTCCAATGATGACTCTTGCTCATGCACGCAAATGTCTTGAAGTCACTGGCTTTATATCTTGTTCTAGAGCAATGTGAAGTTCAGTAATGCACTTTGAAATAGACAAAAGCTAAATTCTTTTCCCTCTTGTGCCAGTTCCTTCAACTCAGGCAGTGTTCTTCTAGACTGTACTCTGCAGCAGTGTAAAGAAAACTCAGTATCAAAGTTACTGTCTTTTCTTCAAGAGACAACTATTTTCTCACCAAAAGAGAATATGAGTGGAGAACTGGCAAGGAGCTGGTTAAGGAAACCTGAAACATGCAGAGTTATTCCTTTAAAAAATCACATGCTAGTTCTCCAGAAGTGCTCATTACACTCGCAGAGTAAAGTCTAAATCTACCTGTGCTAAATGGGTTTAAAATTTGTCCAGTTGTCACAGTATTTATGAATACCTCAGCATGTTAATATGATGTTAATTCTGGTCAGAAGGCATCTGGTGGTGTGGCTGGGAGAGCACAGAAGCTGAAGCAAGGATTGCTGAAAGAGTAGTTAATTACCATTTGCAAATGCATGTATTAACCAACACATCCCCTTTTCTGTGTGACTTAGACTAAATAAATACCCTGACAACACTCTTTCTTCTGCTGTTTTATATATTTTTTTTAGATTTTCTTCTTTTTTTCTCTAAGGATTGGATTAAAGCTGCTATAGGTCTTTCACTGTGATTACAGTTCTTGATTACTATGCCTGAGATTGCAGTACATTAATGTATTAACCCCCCCTGTTCTATATTGCATTGTATAAAAATACAGGATACACTTTCAAAAATGAAACAACTGTAGCTGGTATTTTTATTCAACTTTATTAGCATTTAGCTTCCTAGCAATTACATTAAAACATCTATTCTATATTATGTCAGCCAAACTAGTTGTATTCCTTGTATACAAAGAGGTGAAACACAGCTTAATGTCTACAGATAATTAACAATATGAAGATTTGGTTTATAATGTAAGAATGACATATTTAATTTTAAGTGCTTTTTATTTGTTGCAGTTTTCTGTTTTACAAGATTCCAACTTTTAGCTCAAACGGCACTTTTTATTATGTTTGCAGACTACAAGAATAAACCAGGAAAACTTTTATTTGTACGCTTTTGAGTTAAGACTCATCTCTGTAGCAGAGCGATTTTATATCTCCCATTAAACATGCATTTAGAAGCAGACATAAAGGGACTTATTCATACCTCAAAAGTGTATTTTTATGGTTTCAGCAGAGTTTAGATGAGGTTCTAAATGTATTTTCCAAATCAAAGGAGGTATAAATTGAATCCTGTTTAATCTGTGACTGCAGTATAGCCAAAAGCTTGTAGAAAAGACTGGATAAATACACATAAATCATCTTTGCCCCTGTAGAAATGCAAAGATCCTAATTTTTTTCCACCAGAAAATTGGATGCCCCGTTTTTCTCTCCTTCTCTAGACTGAAGTCATCACTCTATTATTTGAGTCTTTAAAAATGTGGTGCTGCGAGAGTTTCTCTTCTCCCACTGAATCTTGCTTCCCCCATCTTTCCCTGCACTGGAATAGCTTTCTTTTCCACTGGGTTTTGACTTGACCAGTGTACGTTATCTTCTTGGTGTTTCCTAAGGAATGTGATTATTCCTCAAAACAAAGGTGTCTGATGACAATCTGCCTCCTCCAGTGTCTGTATTCCCCATAATGAGATGTGCCTTTGCTAAGTAACTGGTTTTAATTCCTCTTACAGCTTTCTTTCATAGCGTAACATCATGGAAGCAATAACATTAAGGAAGAATTATGGCTACTAATAACACTGTATTAATTGAAATTTGTTAGCCTTATGGTTCCCTTTTGCTGCTGCAAAGTTGTCTCATACCTCAGACAACTGAGGCATCAAGACCACTAAGTTACAAGTTACTCAATTCTACTTGTTTTGTCCGTCTACATGGTCCTGTGATTCAGTGTCAGGGTTATGCTGGTGTAAGAAATCTGGAGTGAAAAAGTTTAGCTTAGGTCCTCTTGGTTTCCTTGAATCCTTCCAGGATTTTGATACAGTCTTGCATATTTTTCCACAGTATGTATCCTTCTCACAATCATCACATCATGTGATTGAAAGACTACCTCTTTAGAAGCCACTGCGACTAAAGAAGTTGCACATATGGAGAAGTATGTACCATTAGTATCCTGTCTTGCCTTCAGCTGCCAGTCTAAAACCTTCGTATTTTCCATAGGTCTTGTTTAAGCAGTTGAATCTTAGGTCAGAAGTGGACATTAACATTTCTGACAACTAATGCTATGTGTCAGGATCTGGAGCTGCTTTCTGCTCTCCAAGTGTGGGATTCAGTTGCTTGAGCCTTAAGCATAGGTACTGCTGCCATTCTTGTTGTGGAATGCCCATAACATTTGCACTGGCTCACAGGTTTGACACAATATTGACAAATGACCCATACTCTTCTTTAGCAGCAAGTCTAGGTTAGGCAGGATCTCTCTGAGATTGAAGGTGGCATTATACTGGGATTCAGTTGACTAAAAGTAGACCTGTAATATCATTTGGATATAACCACAACACCAAAGAGCTGGGTTTAAGCAAAAGGGGGTAGAAACCACAAGTCAGGTAATAGTTCCTTCCTCCCTTGATCATTGAGCAGTTTTGCAGCTAAAACAGACTCAAGATCACACAACGCAGATTCCAGTAAGTCATGGCTGCTGAGTCAAGATAAAGTTCATATACATCCTGTAGTTTGGTATTACTGTAATAGCAATACTGTGTTTCATGGGCTATAATCCCCTTTTTCAGTAGTCTGCAGACTGTGTGCTATCACTCCTGAATCTGACAATGGTGTAGTGAATCCTCCTGTGGTTTCTATGGAGCAGGACCAAGCAGTCACTCTTCTTGAAGCTGTTAGCTCTTTCTTGCCTGTTATGGCCTTATGATAACATGTACAGTTCTGAGGGTAGTTTGCATAGTTCTTTTTTCTAGGGTATAGGCATTCCTCAACTTCCTAAGCACTTAATACTCTTCTATTTTGTGAAAATCATGAAGTATAAAAATGTAAGTAGGACTACAGCTATAGGATGCAGAGCCAAGTTCAAAATTCCTGCAGCTGAAAGGGAACTACTCAACAGGGACTCCCATCTCTTGATGACAGTGTCTTCCCTGTTGCTGTTTGTGAGTAGTTTGTTTGCTATTGCAGTGCACTGTAATAACTGCCTTTATGGCTTGTTTTACAACCAACTAGACTTCAGTTGTTGCACCTGAATGCTTTATTATCTGCAACAATCACACAAAAGCTGATAAAAAAATTAACTGGATTAAAGTTAATTTGGTGTAGTTTCAGTGATTTTCAAAACGTGAGCATTACTTGTAAAGGTGTGAATTGAAATCACACCCTTCAGTCACTGTTATTGCATGCATGCAATCCAGAACATTTAAGGCAGCTTGTAGACAATGAGGTAGTTTGTAGTGATTGCTTTATATTGGGTATACGTGCAAACACAGCTGGATCTCACATAAACAGCTGCAGACTGATTACAAAAAAGGAGGAATTCCATATTCACATCTGGTCAAACTGTAATCTAATCAGTTGTCTGAAGATTGAAAACTGGCACCTTCACTTTTATATTGCTTATCCTGATTAACTGCTTTTTGCATCCGTCTAGAGGGATGGCTGAAACTTTCCATCTTATTCCAAAGGTCATTGTCACTGATGCACAGCTATGATTTCAGAATGATTAAATTTAATAGTCAAGCTTATAGCAGAGTAAACTCAGGTTATTATGTGAGTGTCTGAGCTACATTTGGGCATGAGTAATTCAAACACTTGGTTTATAAAAGAATCTTTGTGAAGATCACCTCAACTAAGAGCCCTAAATTCTGAGTTACTTTTGACTATCTTATAGCACAGAGCTCTGATCCAGTAATTTTGTTTCAGCTTTGCTTAATGATGCTCAGCCTTGCCCTGTGTACAAATACCAGAGTCTTGTTACATGTCATTGTCTGACAGTCTGAAGTTTTTGCAGTCATTAAACAATGTCACTAACATCATGACTGTCATTATTTTTGCTTGATCCTCATTGATCTGGGGTGCTGTGGTGTATGATCTGCCACAACTTGTCATACATTGGTTGCATTTAGACTGACTAAATTTGTAATTCCCATGCCAACCATGTAGGACCAAATGCCTCCATATTACTCACTGGTACCCTTTCATTGTTACAGACTGCTTCCAGTTCTTTTGCTGTTGCTGCTCAATGCCTGTTGCTTCTTACAGAGGAGCTCCCAGTGGGAAAAGCTATCCATCACTGCATTCATACAGAAATAATTTCTGAAACCATTTGGTGGGTGGCACCCAATCGCACCACCACTATTGGGGTGTTCTCATAGCTCTGATTGTCATTACCTTGTAGCAATGTGCCTGAGCACTGCAGCTGTTACTGTTTTGCTGTGAGATTGATAAAGGACCTGTCAATTTATATTTGCAACGATGGAACTGGTATCTGTGGGTACTGAAAAGGGATAGGGTCTGGTTTATGCAGTGGGAACATTTACTGTGGTACACATTAAATAATTCTGTGCTGAGTGTTTAATGTTTTCTCCCAGAGGGAGCTGACTTTTTATTGTTTCAGACTCTTCAAAGTGACTTTTCTTGTGAACAAATTCGATGAGATCCTCATTCTGTGCTCTGGGGACTACTTCTTGTGGTTTATGCTTCTGCTGAGCCCATACTACTCTATTGATACTCTTAAATATGCTGAGATTGGTAATTATGCCTTTTACCCACTGTGCAATCTCTGAGTCACCATGTCAAGTCTCCTAGGAGCACAACGTGCCCCTTTTTGTACAGTGAACTGACTGGCTTTCCTTGGTTCTGTGGTAATACAGTCTCTACTGCTTCTGGAGGGGTAACAAAGTACAGATGAAGTGGCCAAGCTGGAACAGCATCACTGGCATGGTTGCCTATGGCAGCCTTTTTTGAATGCTGAAAAGGTCAGGCATTGTCCTGTCTCCACTACCATTGCTGCACCTTGTTTAACAACTCAGTTAAAGGCTTAATCATATCCATGCAGACACAAATATAAAATCCTGGGGAAAAACAAACAAACTCAGAAGAGATCTGACCTCATGCAGACCTGTAGAGCAAGAAGCTTCCTATTAATTTTGCTAGCTGTTGATAGGATGTTTAGTCTACTGAATATTTTCCTCTTTCCTGTACCACTTGACCTGTTTATCAATTCACTTAGAATTGTGCTTCCAAAGTTATGGCTTATACTTGCTTAATTAACTTTTCAGCTCTGTTTGAGTCTGGCTGTAGGTTAACGCATCACCTATTCATGAAATTACATGGATTTGATCAGCCTTTGATATTTTTTTTCTCACGCTTGGATGATAAGAATATAGCGTCAAGCTGGAGCACACTGAAATCCTTGGGTGGTAGGTGCATGTAAAGTGATATTGCTGCCCTGTAAATGTAGGGGGGAATTCTCCCCAGCCTTGCCCTGATAATGAGATCACAAAGATAGCACATGCTAAGTCTGTTCTGCCAAGCTCTAGCATTTCTATCACTGGTGTGGTTTATGGTGTAACAGAATTCATTGCTCAAAAATCTACTACCCAGTAAATCCTGCTGTCTGCTTTTACGATAGGCCAGATTGTAGAATCAGAAGTGCCTGATCTTCATACAATTATTTGTTGCTCCACTAAACTTTTCCTTGTGATTTGGGGATATTTTTACTGCTTCTGTGGCTGATGGTCAGGACTCATAAACACTTTGTCATGAATACTCCTGCAGTCTAATTTCTTTTGGGACTATAGCTGGGGAAAAGCCTCTACCCATTCATCTCTAAATGAACTTCTGGAGCTTTTAGGGCAGCACATCCACGTACCTCAGAAATGATTTCTGACAGCCAGTCTGTCAGTTGTTCCCAACTCTATGAACATGGATTTGCCAAGTCTAGTGTTAGTTGATGTTCTGGTAATGATGGCATGTCAGGGATTTCTTCCTTTCTTTCCCCTGGGAGAGTCTTACCATTAAGTTGCACACAGAATGTTTCAGAACATTGCCAGGAACAGATCCATGCTTCAGTTGGGTCAATCCAGTGTGCCCAGGACAGTATTCAATGTTAATTTTTAACACCAAAGCATTTGGCTTCTTCTCGAATGCTTTAAATGCAGGGGTAGTGTTGTGGTTTAAGCCCAATAGGCCACTCAGCCATGCAGCCACTGACTAACTCCCCTGCCCCTTCCTCCCCCCCACTCCTGGAGGGATGGGGAGGAGAGTCAAAAGAATGTAATTCCCACCAGTTGAGATAAGAACAGTCCAGTAACTAAGTATAACATTATCCACAGCTGCTACCACCAATAATAATGATAAGGGAAATAACAAGAGAAGAGAATACAACCAGTCACCACCTGCCAAATAATACCCAACCCAACCGAGCAGTGATCTAACCCTTCTGGGTAACTGCCCCCAGTTTATATAGTGAGCATGATGTACTGTGGTATGGAACACCTCTTTGGTCAGTTTGGGTCAGGTGTCCTGTCTCTGCTGCCTCCCGGCTTCCTCTCCTCCCTGGCAGAGTAAGAGACTCAGAAAGTCCTTGATCAGACTAAACATTACTGAACAGCAACTAAAAGCATTGGTGCTACCAGCACTGTTCCCAGGCTGAAAGTCAAAACCACAGCACTGCACCAGCTACTAAGGAGAACCCAGGACATACAATAACGATGAGTAGCCTGGATCCTATATTCTATGATTTTCAGCCCAAATTGTAGGTTTTCTTTGACATCTTTCCAAGCTGGGCTGTTAGGTTAGCTAGTTATATTAGACCCAACAAGCTGAATTTTTTTTGTCACTTCCTAGTCTGTTGGGGGCACAGATTGCTGATGAGCTTTACTCCTTAAGTTTACCTTTACCTCTTGCTAAGAAAATTTTTCTTTCTAACACACTTTTATTTCATTGGCCTTTTCTGTTTAACTTCTGCCAACTACTGTGAGACATTCCAAAGCAATTTTCTTCATGTTTCCACTAAACCACCAGAAATGCATTCTTTCTACCTGTGAAACACCTGTATTAGCAAGCATAGTTCCGCAGTTTGTAGAATAGGCATTTCCAAGTGATATGTTGAGGGCATGAATATGCACAAATGAGCATTTTGCTTCCCTTTCTGCATCTACAAGAAAAACAGGTATTGTATCAGAGAGAAGTACCTGACATTAGTCACCTCTTCCAGAATCTTTACCCTTGAAAATGTTTGCCGATAGATATAGTTTCTTTTTTTCTTTTTATTTTATTTTTTTTTTTAACTGATGTAGTTAACGAGTATATATGTTATTGTGGTTGTCCTCTCCACTATGACCTCTGAGAAGTGTCCTCTCTTTTGGCTTCTGCCATAGCACAGGGCAGACTCATGAGTTTTAGTGCTTCTGGTTTCTGAAGCCTCGCTCTTGCAGTTTGAGAGCTTCCTGCAGACAGTCCTATACTTCATCCTCAGCTTTTTGTTAACCTCTCCACCCAGTTTGTGCAAACCTTCATGAAACCAAAGGCTTGGAACCATAATGGATGCCTTCTCCTCACTAGTATTATTACAAATACTGCCTTTTCCAGTTTCTAGTATCTGTTTACTCTCAGTGCTCTGACTAGACATTATTTTATCAGTATTATATAATTTACACATATATTTGATATATCAGTTTTATATGAGTTTCATGAGAGTTTTATATGCATAACTGCTTTGCTCACTAGTGCTTCTAGCATATCTTTACTTTCTCTCCAACGAGAGTACAACTTAAAGTCCATTAATGTTCCATTTGGGTGTCGTGGTTTAAGGTGCTCAAACTCACGCAGTCGCTCTCTCACTCACTCCCCTCCCCTCTCTTTCTTCCCCAGTCCCGGGGGATGGGGAGTAGAATCAAAAGAATGCAAATCCCACAGGCTGCGATAAGAACAGTTTAGTAACTAAGG